>JALLOX010003714.1:0-10591 GCA_036939695.1 Thalassiosira ordinaria
ATAAGCGTGTGCACGTCTGAAAAACTAAATTATGTATTTAGATCTAAATCTATCTTTTTTAGATTCCCATCCGCAATGCTGTCAGTTGTTCTGGCTGTTGTTGGTCCAGGTAGGCAGGTCCAGGCTACTCACTCAGCAGGGACGGGGAGGGCGGGAGGCACATGCATGCATGTGCATCGCGGCACTTCTCTACAATATCGTGCTTGGTTCGAATCGATTGGGTCGCGACGACGACCCACGCCGCCCAGTACCATACCATACAGTCGTTGACAGCAATGATGGCCACACCATCTGTACAGTTACAGGATGGATAAAGGCCTAATGTATACATGCCCATGCCTATGTCAACATCAACATAAAAATTACTGGAAAGAGAGCTGGAAAGAGAGAGATGCAATGGCTAGCCATGGCCGGCCAGCAGACAACCTGATTGTTTAACTTTCGACACTCAGATTATCCAACTCCTCACTCCTCTACCATCCTACTATTCTCTCTCTGGCTCTCGCTGAAATGCAATGAAACAAAATGGCAGCAATGGCAATCATTCCTCAAACAAATGTAAGAATTCTCGCCCTGTGCTGGTGCAATTATAATTGTACGCCATTTCCATTCATTTTCTGCTGGCCATTTAATACCCGCTCACTGTCCCTTTCCACTTTTGCCTTTCACTTTTTCCAGGACGTGCTCTACGGAAGGGGAATTGCAATCTCACAACATCCCGGAAACAGGCGCTATCGCTCCATAGTGGATTCCTACAAGGAAGAGTATCTTCAAGCAGAAAAAAGGAAGAAACGAGCTGTAGCTCAAGTCATAGCAGGAAAGCGCGACAAACGAGCTGTAGCTCAAGTAATTATCAGCAAAATTCGCAAGTTAGGGGGCAGATTCTTGATTGAAGAGCCTACCAAGAATGATAGTGGCAATAGCAGCAACATCAACAAGGATAAGGGGAGCACATTCAACGACGACGGTACTGACGAGCATAATAATGCTACTAATGTTCATGATAGTAGAATACTGGCCAAAGTTTGGGTACCAGTGGACGAAGAAAAAATAATAAAAAAGGTTCTCCATCGGCTACGGGAAAAAAATTCCCAGCCCTCTCATGAAGCACTATCGGAGCTTTTACGTCCATCGTCAACTTTATCCAATGGCGGCTCTTCTGGTGGTGGGGCAGTAGCGTCGTTGGCTGGGGACTTTGCCTCACGGGCGTCAATGACACTGGAAGAAGAATCATTCTCCGCGGCGTTTCCTCTGTTGGGATCGGCATCGGAATTCTGTAATGTGCGCAATCATCATCCCTCGGCCATGATGTCCGATTTCGGCCACTGCAATGGAGGAGAGCTGGGTGGTATGATGGGCAGTCTGATGCCGCGGCAAGAGGATATTGACGACGTGTACAAAATGGTAACACAACAACAAACAAACTCTTATCAGAGCAGTGCCATCGCTCCCGATTCATCACGAAACTCTGCCACTTACCAAAGAATGAATGCTTCCATAAATAACAATGCAACCTTTTGTAAAATGGGGGGAGACACTCCTAGCAACAACAATGAGCTGACACAACAAACCAATCGGAAGGAGGTAGTCTGCGAAATGGCACAACAACCGCCTGACAAGAAGAGAAAGTTCGAGGCCAGTAGTTCCTATTATGAAATGATTAGTTCTATCCAATCAGAGAATAAGGAGCAGTTGATTTCAAATAAGAAACCCAAGCTTGTTGGGTGTAATGAACAACTCGATCAGACAAAGATGGAGAACGAAATGTCGTTGGCGTCGGCAACTGCTACTATGTTCGAGCAGCCAAATACCCAGCTCAAGAGTGACATTGCCAAAGTTCCTACCAAGAACCATCAGCTCGAGTGTTTTGACGCCAAGTTTCAAACGAAGAACACACAAAACAAACGAGCAACTGCAACGGCCGACCAGCACAACTCCCTTCTCAAGAATGACATCGCCAGAGCTCATGCCGCGCTTGATCATCTCAAGGAAATTGTCAGGTTGAAGGCAGAGAAAACAAAAATCAAAGAAACGCTTGCACAAGAAAAAGAACTAAACACCCAACTCAAGAATGACATTGCCAAAGCTCATGTCAAGACCTCCCAGCTTGAGGACTTAGTGGCCAAGTTACAAACAGAGAATGCAGAAAGCAAACAAACACTTGACATGCAAGAAAAGGAACTTGTTGAGTTGAGAGAAATGAAAATGTTGATGGTGGATTACTTTGATGCTCAACGGAGAACTGTGGATGCTACAAAAAAATATGAAGGATTTATTCAGCATCTTTTTGATATGTTGTGATGATTGATGTGCACAAGGCTGGTGACTATTATATATTAGAAGACAAGAGCGAATGGGCTATATGGAGCATCTTTTTGATATGTTGTGATGATTGATGTGCACAAGGCTGGTGACTTTTATATATTAGAAGACAAGAGCGAGTGAGCTATATAAGTAAGCCATTGCATCACTCGGGCAAGTCGCATGATTGTGTTAAAGTCTAGGAAGGTCAAGAAGTGCTGGCAATTGACGGTCGTTTGTGATTATCTACACATCTAATTGAATGTTTTACTACAAAACTGATACTTGGATAAATGTGTCTTAGTCTCTCCATGAAAACTCTGTTCTGCTGCCAATGTATCATAACTTTGTGATTTTCACAGAACAACATGCACCCACTATCTCAACACGCCCATGCATCAACTCTGGCTCGAACTCTTTGAAATGATTTTTTCTCGCAATCTTCTTATTTGAAATAAAACAACTTTACCTCCTCACAAATCTAAACACATTTTAGGTTTGTTAGACACACCCTCAGTTATGCTTCGTAGGTGATATGTTCAGAAGATTTGGAGTAAGGTATAGAACTTCTTCACCTTACATGATCTTCACACCTTTCCACTAACTCCATCCTTGGCATGCATTGGCGGAATCGCCAGATTCAAGTCAAGCTTTTTTTCTTTCGCTGACATAGGTGGATGTTCTATTCTCTTATCCAACCATGTTGCCGTCTTAGGCCTCCTAATACCTACAGAAGCAACCTGTGCACCAGACATGCATGACACTGAGAACCTCTGAGAACTAGATATGGGATTGTACCTTGTACCTCTCTTCTTGGCTTGATGGTGTGATCTTGGTGAGATACAATAAGCGGTATTGGACTATTCCTACGTTGATTGTAGGATACTAATTCACACTCTTCGGCCTGTTCTCTCTGTTCTTCCTCTCGCTCACAACATTCCCGCCCTCGCAGCGTCTCCCTCTCCACTCACCTCCAACACCTCCTGCCCAGAACAACGCAGCAACTAATAACAGCAAAACGCACAACAACCCACAGCCTCTTTCATCATTTCACATACTCCTTTTCCCATTGGATCAGCTCGTACTTGTACTCACTGCTGCTGCTGAGAGAGTTCGAGTGGACTATCACGTCGTGTGGGCCGCTTCAACTTCAAAGCAATATCTGCCTTTTGGCGGAAAAGTGTCCATATTGCATTTCCCCATACAATACAATAAGGATTTTCTTCTTTGCATCGAGCGTCCTGCTGTGGCAGACGCAGGGCTTTGCTCCTTCTTCCAAGATGCACACCACTCGACCTTCTGCTTCGACGTGGCTGCGGGCAGTGGAAGTGAAAGAAGGAGCAGAGATTACAGTATTGCCAGTATCATCACCGCTGACAAGCAACAGCACACAAGAAATGATGCTCGCCGTCGAAGACATGGGTGGAGCGGGGTCATTTCCAACTAGAGCTACTCCACGAATCAACACCCTGGCAACATGGCAACGGCGACTCATCACGAACGAAGATCCGTTCAGCTTTCATAAGCTAGCATCAATAGGGTACACTGTCACCTCTGCGGCACTTTTGGGCACTGCTGCCATCCAAGCTTTNTTGGGAACGGCGGTGTCTTCCTTGTTTTCGGGATTCTTCATGGTTTGGATCAGTCCATTTGAGATGGGAGATATCTTTTATGACATTTGGATCAGTCGAATCTCATTTGCCGTACTGGTGGGGTTGAATGTTGTGTTTATCATGGATACATTGCTAAAGCAAGATGAGTTGATAGAAGGACGAAGGGACAGGAAAGCAGATGATTACGATGGGCGCAAATTAGTTGATACATTTGGTTACATCTTTCCCGTTGCGTTTGGAATGCCATTGATTGCAATGACGGGATACTTGGCAAGTATTGCTCACGATCGAGCTTGGTTTTTAGAACAGTGCCAATTCATTGATGGAGCATTTAAAGGAGTATCGGGTATGCAGTCACATATATTTTACCAGCAGCTTTCGACGAGTCTTGGAGCGAGTTATGCATCGTTGTTTGTTACATTGAGAGATAAGAGGCTCATATCGAAGAATCAAGAGCTGGCTGGAATTGCGCTGTTTGCATTTTTCCTGCATTTGTGTGGTCGGTCTACACAACTTACTATTTTACAATGTCGCTCTTCATGGAGCGTTAAATGTACTTCAGCTCGCTCTTGAGAAATGGCATGCTCACGAAATAGATGTCACATCTACATGTGCTATCGATCCTCTTTTCTGATTATTAGTCAAACATCACACATCATTATCCGTTCTATGCACTTACCATAATCTATTGCTACACATCTCTTTTTCTGAATTCAAATACCAGTGTTCTTTAGATTGTTGATAGACACCTATATTCCTAGGCAACGCTGCCGAGACATTAGTAGGAAGTTTGTCCGCGACTATCTACCCACCATCATCATTGTTGCAAGATTTGTACATTTTGAAAATTCTCTCTGAGATTAAATCTTCTGTGTTTTAACCTGCAGGCTAAAATCTCAAGCACTGGCCTCTCGAGTACATGCTTATTCTGAAACACAGTTAAAATTCAGTACCTTTCATTTATGTTTTCATGTTACACCCTATTTTACCCTATTTTACCCTATTTTACCGGAACAATAAAAATCAGACAGAGCATCATCCCTTTCTTATTCTTCATCGAAAATGTGCTGTAGCCAATAGCCAATGGCCAGATTACGCGCCTGTTCTTGGGACTGAATACTCATCCTGGATACAGTAGCAAGACCTTCAATGTCATAGACTCCAATGAGTTTCTGAAGTCTCTGCTCTTGTAGAACTGCATTGACATGCGAGCGCTGAGTTTCTTCCACTTGCCTTGCTAGATCTTGCGATAGGAACTTCTCAATGCCTACACTCTCCAACGGACGATTTGTTGGAGCTCTCATGTCTTCCGTCTCTCTTGATATACGCCGTACATCTTGGATCAATACTCCTCGAAACTGTTCAATGTCTCTGGGTGAATACCATTTCTTGGATCTATTCTTGTCTTTGGGGATAAAAGCAAGTTCACTGAATTCGGAGAAGGTAACTGCTCGAGTACTTGTGGTAGAGATTCTTTGGGCCATTTTGGTGTATTAGTTTGTCTCAGAGTAGTGTTTAGATTGGGAGCAGCTTGATGTTGTGATGAAGGTATTTGCAAATTTATGGCATCACACTCTTCAATCCAGTATGGTCCTGCCTGGGTCATATTCTCGTCATTGATCATGATAGATCAGAGTTGGAGTTGATTGGGGAGAGAAAAAAAGATGAACCGAAAGGGATTCATAATTTAGATAGATAGTCAATATATCCCCGCCCGCGATTGTGTGTACAATTGTACACACTAGCTATTTTTGGCGGGAACAAAGTTAGTGTGTAACATTGTACACACTAAAAAAGTGGGGCGGGGATATATCACTTTGTGCAGAAAACCAAGTGTTTTGCTGATCGGAGTTGATTGAGAGAAAAAATGCACGGGGGGATGCTCTCGATCTCTTCTTTGTCAGAATAGCTGTCCCATCATGTTCCCACGACAGACTTCTATCTCTGTGTCCCTATGTAGTTTTGGATTGTATTAGACTTTTTATCTGTCAACTCATATTTTATTTTTGAGAAATTATTTTTTAGAAAGATAAAATAAAAGAAGTGTTCTCAGAGAAAAATCTCACATACTCTCGCGTTAGATAGATAGAATACACATAATGTTTAATCCAATCTGTCCGTGAGTAGGTAGTATTAGATTTTCACAGACTATTATTTTACATTTCCAAGGGACCAACATTAGAAAAATCCAAGACACGATGTTGGGGGGGTAATGAGGTTCTCTGAGGATAAAATGGATTTTTAAATGAGCAAAAAAGGAAAATTTACCCCCTATTTTCATCATTCCTCCAACATTTGAACTCCCTGTCATCGGCGTTTCGTAGGTAGACATGCCAAATGGGAACCAATATTGTTTGTGGCGGGGAAGAAAAACGGAAATGGGTGGCAAGACCAGCTTTTTTGACGAGGTCACGAGGGTCTGGACATCCATACGAGATTTTTTATTGGGTCGTTACGAGGTTTGTGATGCGATCAAATATTCTCCATCATAGTGTCAGAAATTTTTTAATGTCGGTCCCTTGACATTCCCCAGACATTTCCCAAAATTCTCCAATAGGACTGGATTGGAGCGGAGTATTCTCTATCGGCATATTTATGACTTATTGTACCATTTGCTATGTACAGTTAAGGCTCGTTTCTCGTTCTTACTTTTGGTGTAATTTTAGGTGTAATTTATAGGTGTAATTTTGTGAGTTTGTCACATCTCCACATGACCTCATAGCCGGCACTCCGGTCTCTGTCGCTTACATTTTTTTGAGAATCGTCCATAAAAACTTGGCGGGAGACATAAAGATTTGTTACTGACTCATTGGCTCGAGAAGCATTTACCGAAACTCATGGAGAAGACTTCACCTTCACGTTTTCATCCTATCTCTTCAAGTCCTCTCTTCATCACTTCAAGTCTCTGCCATCATACCATCATGCTATCATGCATACCGATGCATATCATAAAAAAAGAAATCGCAAGAGAATCATTGCACACACTTGATTACTGCAAGCGCTTCATACTCCAACAATGGCTGATGCTACAGCAGCTACTGCTCCCAACGGTGATGACGGCCCAACGCTGATGGAAACTCTAAGTCCCTATGGTTCTGTCGAAGCGGCAACAGCATCCGAGAGCAACAATGGTGCTGATAACAAAGCGGCTACAAATCCAAGAACAACGACAATGACAATGGAGCCGAGATTGATCCATCATCCCCCGAGAACATTAAGAAGCACTGCTTGTCCACAGCGGCTTTTATGACAAAACTCCAATGCGCAGGCAAGATGGGCAAGACCAATCCTCCCGTAATGCAATACCCAAACGCAAAGAAGTTAGCTCTCGAGTACTTCAACTGCTGGGACAAGATTGGAATGATGAAGCTTGTTAACAAGACCCGTGATTCAAAAGTCATCCTCAGCATCATCATCCGCATGCGGAAGCACATGGACATCGTGGATGTACATCCGAACCTGCGGGACTTTGCAGTGGACAACAAGGATGAAAAGATGTATGTCATCCAGAATGACCCCTCCGGAGGACAAGAAGCGCTGGTTCAAGCTGTGATGGCCCACTTCGGCACGCAGCAGGAGAAGTTGAACCAGCAGCGTACACCTTCCCTTGCACTTCGGTGTGGATGGTGTTTGTGCCACCAAAAGGTTCGCAAGGCTGCCATATTCTACCTGGCCAACAAGAAGACCCGCCCGTCTTTGGATCAAGCTGTGCCCAACAAGGTTGCCTTTGGAGAGATTCTACTCTCTCTGTTTGAAGATCCCGACCTCGAAGTCATCCGTCCTGATGTGATGGACACGGACAATCATGACCCCGACGTGATGCTTGATCCAAACAATTGCGACTACACGGGACGCAATGTGGAGTGGATTTTGGATACTCGGGAATCCTACATGAAGCCCAAGTACAAGAAGTTCCTTGCAAAATGGTACAAGGAAACGGGAGGTGGAGGAAGGACATTGGAAGATGTGATTAACTACGTCACTCTCACCAATGGAAGCACATTGGTATGGTTGGTCTGGTTGCATTGGATCGACTCCCAGTCTGATTTTATCCTGGCATCCGTATCTGCTGGCCAGCCTCCGGAATTTATCACCAAGGAAGCTGGATTCGAGACAGCTGCAACTGATACCAATGCCACCTCTGCCATCACACCTCGCAAGAGGAAGGATGAGCTTAAGGAGCAGATGGATGCTTCCCATGCAAGATTGGACAAGTTGCTAGATGTGATTGAGGCCAAGGCCACCTCGTCCACTGCTAATCCTATACATTCCAAACTTGGAATGATGTCTGATATCAATACGTCCATTTCCAATGTGAGCTCCGACAATCATCTCTCGCCAAACAGCAAGGACAAGTTGACTGCTGCCTTAGTCGCTGAGAAGAAGCGCATCTCCACCGAGATTATTGAGATCTCCTCCGAGAAGTCCAAATCAAACTAATTCAGTTTTGTTTCCATATTGATAGTGATTAAGTAATCCTAAGGTATTTGTTTTTTATTTCACTCTTTAATGTAAATAATAACTTGGATGAAAATGATAAGTATAAAGTCTCTGCTGAAAAAGGGTGATGCAATGTATTACACAAAATAATACTCTCACCATTGATAATATGTCTAAAGAGCTTAGACGCTACTATGGAATGGAACCTTCTGTGCATCTCTATCAAATGTATTCCGTGCTCACAACAATAGTAGCTTAAAGATCAGACTATCTTAATAAAAAATCATCCTATATTACTTTATTCAAAGTATGCGTGCCCCAATGCATTGTACTTCGCCCCTTTTGCTGCCGGGCGTGCATTGCCCGATGCGTACAGGGAAGTACACAAAGTATCTCGGAGATACTCTCCACCAGCTTCTCTTTTCTTGACTTCCAATTTCTTTCTACCAATGGGCTTGGGTGCATTGTTGTCGGTAACCAATGGAAAGGTGATATCATTGGTATCATCATCGTTATCCTTTCCTGCTTCCTCTGAACGATGCATGGACACCACATCTTGATAGGATAAGTTGCGGAGGAAGTCATCTTCCTCTGCAGTACCTTCCCTGCAATCAACCAAAAAGTTATGAATCTTGGCTGCGGATCGGATAATATCGCAGCACCGAGTCCTGCCAAACTTAAGAGTCCTCCAAAACAACCCAAACCTTGCGATAAATTCACCAAAGGTACACTCGATCTGAATCCTTGAGTTTGATAACCAAAAGTTGAAGGCATCCTCCTGTGTACCTGGCTCAGCCTGTGGATAAGGTACAAGGAGGTATGCCGAGAGCGGATACGCCAAGTCTCCAACAATAAAGAGACCATGAGCCTTGAGAACGTCATGTACCTTTTCCAAGAGGTCGTGGAGGCCGGTTTGTGACCAAGCAGTTGAATCGTGTGCTGCACCTTGGTGGCCAGGGCTAATCCACAGAATTCTTTTGTGACGGTCGCAAAAAGCCTGGACATTCAAAGCATAAAAGTTCTTGCGGCAAAAATAATTGGCTGGGTCTCTAACATTAGATGGTCATCTAATTCTAATAGCCAGCCCATCGATAGCCCCGATGCAACCAATGAAACATCCATCAGAGTCGACCGAAAAGTCCGCACTGATCCGCTTAAGCTTCTCAGTCGCACTTAGATCACCATCGGCAAGCTCGAGTAATAACCGAACCCACGGGAAGTCAAAAGTCTCATCCACCCAATCAATGAGTGTGTGAAAGTATCGGTATACTGCCGAGATTGCACTAACATCACATGCTCTGCCTATGAGATCTAGGTAGCTGCCACCACAAAGAAGGCGAAGACCGATTGCCACTTTTGTATAGCCACAGAGTGCATGGGAGTTCATAGTCCGGAACTTGTCCTCTCCAATTGTAGTCTTGATTTTTTCACGCAAAAGCTCGAACTCTTTCTTTGTCATTCGATACTTCCTGCAAAAGATTTTATCAGGGATGCTGTCACGGAGTTCATCCCATGACACAAACTTTGAGTTATTTGGTGTAGTTGTAGTACCATGCCCGGTATTGTTTTGTGAGGTGGACGTGTCATTGGTATTGTTTTGTGTTGCTGATGTGTCATCATTGCTTTCAGTGGAGTTGGAACTAACACCAGAGGGTTGAGCTTCACGAGCCTGTTGCCTTCGCCCTTTCTCTCTCCTTAAGTAGTGAGAGCGGTTGTACTCTTCCCCCTCTTTAGAACTTCAAGCAGCTGAATGTTGAGTTTGTGTAGATGTGTCAATTCAGTCTGGGCAACTCCGACAACAGCAGTTAGGAGCGCAAGATCGAAGTCATCCGTATCTTCCAACCCCTGGGTGAATTCGGTGACATTGATGGGCAAAGGTTTCGAGAAGGTAGACATGACGAATTGGTGTAGTTCAAAGTGGGATGATGAGCTCAATGATACTGGTGATCTGCAGAGGTTGACAACAATGACATGTGATGTAAATCAGCTCTTTTTGCATCCTCTCGATCTCTCAAGGAGCCGAAGCGGCCAACAAATCGAGAGCGTGCTGACGACGTCAGCACACAACCTTGCCGGACCACCAAGATCAAGTCAGAGAACATTGGCATGATGAATCAGCGGAATGATGGGGTCAGACATGGTGGTGATGTGTGGAGGTTGACAGCAATGACATTTGTTGTACATCGATGTGATGTGCATGGTAGGTCGGCTCTTCTTTATTTTGCATCCTCTCGATC
>JALLOX010003750.1:0-11046 GCA_036939695.1 Thalassiosira ordinaria
TTGCGTTGTGGGAGAGGATATGACGTTACCGCCAAATATGTATTAATTCCTACATAACATGCAAATGTATCTTTTGGATCCTTTTGAAATTTGTGCCCATCTGTCGGCCGCTCCCAGCCATCTGTTGCACATCAAGAGCAAGAAGATATCGTAGCAGGATCTTTTGCAATCAACGCAACAACCTGGCCGGCTGGACAAACCGACACAATCAAACCATCATCTTCATTACATTGGACCTTGCTCCAACCTTGGCACAACGGTTATTTTCATTTCAACAGCAACAGCTAAAAGGAAAGAGACAAAGTCTTGCCATAAAGATATCATCAGCATGGCCATAATCAATCCTACCACCGCTCTATTATTCCTCACCGCAATTCTCGGTGACGATGGTACATCCACCGCCTTCGTATCCTCCCCAAGCAGGGTCGTTCGCTCCCACTACTCAAGCAGCGTTCTACATGTATCCTCCTCCTCACCAGAGTCCAAAAGTATTTCAACAACAACGATCGGCACACAACCTCAAGAAGACTTCAACTGGGACGCAGCCTTCAACCCCACCGAAATCGACGCCGACAACACTCCACCCAGCCTCCAACGAATCCTATCCTCCCTAAGCGAACTCAAATCCGGATCGGATTTACGTGGTACCTTTGTACCCCATAAGAATAGTGGTACTACCATTGCCAGCATTTCCCATTTGATCAAGCGTTTCAAGGAGGAGCAGGGTGGTGCCGCGGCATTGACTCCGTTTGCGGCACATTGCTTTGGTGTGGCGTTTGCACGTTGGCTGCTACAGACCGAGGAGGGTGCGGCTCTTATGCACGAGAATGCAAGTAATGAGCGGCCAGGCAAGCATGGGAATGCACTTACGATATGTATTGGACGGGATCCGCGTTTGCACGGGGAGAGGTTGGCGGATGCGTTTGCTCGGGGTGCCGAGAGCGTGGATGGGGTGACTCGGCCGGTGAGGGTGGTGTATACGGGTGTGGCTACTACTCCGTCCATGTATGAGTTTGTCAGGTGAGTGCAGGTGTAGCTTGAAAGTATTTGTATCATGTTTGATTGGATTGATCAGTAGTGAGCATTAGATATGTTGCAAGATGTTCATTCATATATTTATCTCTCATTTTGGACTATTTTTCTTGGTGGCTCCAATCATCTTTCAGGGCTGACAAATGTGACGCTGCAGTAATGAGTAAGATATTTATTCTGGCAGCCACTTACACACACCTCCTCAATTGACTTTTACTCACGCATTTCACTCCCATCTTTTCGTTCTACAGTCACCGCCTCACACCTTCCAGAAGAAAAGAACGGAGTCAAGTTCTTCTCCAAGAGTGGGGGCTTATCCAAGTCCAACATTGATGAACTAATTGTATTGGCAAAAGAGGAAGCAAGGAGCTGGTATGATACGGGTATCCTCCCTCCATCGTCTGGGATTACGGGGGTATTGTGTTCTGAGCTGGTATGTTTTCTATTTGCATTGCAGATTTGTTTGTTTTCCGTTGCCAATGTCGGTATGTCTGCTCACCTCCCCCTCTTGCTATATTCTTCTTTAAGGTGGATTTCATGCCATACTACAAGGAAACACTCAAACAAGCAATCCTCAAAGAGGTTGGCTCCTCATCCACCAAGCCTCTTTCAAACCTTAATATTATTGTAAATCCAGGCAATGGTGCAGGATGCTTCTTTGATTATCTCCTCCGAGATCTTGGTGCTAATGTTGCCGGATCCCTCCATCTAACACCGAATGGAAGCTTTCCAGACACATTTGGAGTACCAAATCCCGAGAAGAAGGAAATGGTGGAGGAGACTATGCGTGCGTGTGAGGCAAACAATGCCGACATTGGTATCATGTTTGATACTGAGTGAGTGCAACATCATATTGTCGCTATAACTGCTTGCTTGTAGTATTCAAGTGCAATCTACTCACTGATGACATGTTGTACCATCTTCAGTGCTGACCGTGCAGGATTTGTCCTACCCCGAGTCATTGATAATAATGGGAAGAAGTCCGAGTATGAACCTCTGAACAGAAACCGCTTGATTGCATTACTCAGCGTAATCTTCAGCACCTCTGCTCCTGGCTGCACAATTGTAACAGATTCAACTACCAGTGAGGGGTTGAACAAGTTCTTGGAGGATAAATTGGGCCTACGTCATTTCCGCTTCCTTCGTGGATATGCCAATGTTATTGGGATGGCAAAGGAGTTGACTGAGAGCGGAAAGGCTAATGCAGAGGTTGCTATTGAAACATCAGGTCATTGTGCCATGAAGGAGAATGGTTACGTTGATGATGGGACGTACACTGCCGTGAAGATTATTGGGCTGCTTGCTCGTACAGCGGCTGCAGGGAAAGATAGTCTCCTCGATTTGATCTCTGACCTTGATGAGTTGCCCTTTGAAGAGGAATTTAGGGTTCAAGCCACGGATGGCTCGCTAGACACAACTACATCTCTTTTCGGGAAAATATCCGAGTCTCTGAAAGAGAAATGTGAGATTATGGATGATTGGTCTTTGGACGAGGATAACCTGGAAGGGGTGCGAGTAAGACTTTCATCGGGTGGCTTCTTTATGATTCGTCAGAGTTTGCATGACCCTGTTATCAGTATGCAAGTTGAGAGTGTTTCTCAAGAGGAGGCACGGGAGAAAGTGTTGAAGCCACTGCTTGACCTGTTTTCGGAGCATGATTCATTGGACTACAGTGCTCTGGAATGAAAACTAGACTTAGCACACCTTAGCAATACACATTTAGTGGGGATGGAATACATGGGTCACATTGGCGCCTTCGAGAAAGGATAACTACAGGGTAGCAGAGAGCGAGTGAGATATTGCATTGATGATTGATCAAGATAGAAGCCTGCAATAAATCATGCCTATTTAGATACTACGGAGATACTTAGCTCTGTCATAGTAGGTAAAGCTAGCCATGCAATATTACTTACCCATTCTTTTTTATTTTTCTGATCCAATCAATTTCTGCACGGACCATATCCTCAATATCTATTGTGAATGTTTGTACTTATCTGTGTATGTGAATTCGCGCCCCCCGCCTTCCAATCAAGATCCAAATGAAAATGCATCCTTCAAATTGAAATCTTGGTACAATAAGAATATCATCGAGACATTGAGTTCTCCTTATGCACTGCCTTTTGAACCATAGATACCGCTTGCGAACTTATACTTTCTGTGCTACTGTGTATCCACGATGATGCCAAAGCAAATGCATCCTTAGGCGGCACTGGTTGAGAAAAATTATTTTGACTATGCGAAGGCATAGAAGAAGGAGTTGACGCTTCTCTTTGATTTGTAACAGTACTCTGCGCCTTACCAGCTTCATGCACTGTACCCACTTTCTCACTCATATCAACTTTTACTTCAAGCCCTCGATTTGCATATTGTATTCTATTAATGGCAGATGATTGTTCCAACATTGAATGAGCATTCGCTACAGCTCTCGCTACACTCATGTGGATTGCTTCCTTGATAGTGGTCAGATTTTGAGTACACTGACGTCCCAGCCTAACCATTTTTGTGATGACTCTGCGTGAGCCGATCTTTGCTCGTTGGATAACTTTTTGGTTCATTTGGCGGCGTCTGTTCCTGGAGGGTACAGCTGTGCGTGCACGCTTTTGATTCTGATCTTGGCGCTTGTAGTTACTTTTCTCCTGTTTGCTGGGATGAATGAGGTTGGAAATCTTTTTGCGCAGCTTGTGACTGATGGTATCACTTTGGTTTTGGTTGGATGTACCATTCTTCATGTCAGATTTGTTCTGTCCCAGCTGTTTGAGGGGTGATTTTTGTGTTTTGCTTTCCATTTGTGTATCTGAGCTCTCATTGCCATTGCGATGTGCTAGATTTCTCTCACCACTATCTTTACGATCATATGGGCTCAAAATTGTTGCAATTTTGGAGCGTTTTGGTGAGTGATGTCGGTGCTGTACCTTAGCCTTTGGCGAAGGTCCGAATCTTTTGGATTTATTACCATCCCCAGCGTTAGCATCTCCACTTTGAGATTGCTGGTGGTTCCTGTCGGCAGCAGGTTTCGTAGCAAGAAGCATGCGATCAAGATAGCGCATCTCCTGATGCTGCACCTCATCCCGAAACAAGGGCGATGGCAGCGATGATTCATTATCTTCTAATCGAGGCTGCGCATCGAGATTACTATCGATTTGCTTGACCACATTTGAGATTTCTTGCTGGGCAGCCTCCGCGGCTACATCGATCCTGGTTGGCATGGTGCGTTTTGTATTTGTAGAAGGAGTATATATGGCAAGATAGGACGCAGCGACGGCGAACGGCGAGAGCTAGATATCGAAAGAGGATTATGCCATCATCAATTCTTTTGACACATGATTCAATCTCTCTGATTCAATTGTGGTGGGCTAACATGGGAACATCATTGGGGCTTTTTCGATCACTCGAACTCCTTGACAGGTAATGAGAAAAAAATCATTTTCATACAATAACATGCACAAATACAAGACAAATACAGCCCCCCCCAAAATACCCATTTCCCCTTTGTCAGTGATTTTCATTTTGGCGAGAGGTGACAAAAAAACGTCAACGGCCATCATCGGCCATGCTATTGCCTTGTCAATTCAATTCACCACCACCGGCGGAAAAAGCGGCAGCATTCTTGGAGATTCTTGGTTCATCGCCTTCGTACTTGACACCATCATCTGCTTGGAAGATCATCTGTCTCTGCCGTCCTCTCGGGCTGATCAGGAAGGAGGGTCGGCACGTTATGTAGTGTACGTGTCGTTGGCCATCAGTTGTTCTGTTCTCTCCTTGGTGAAATCACAATAAATGGTATGACGGACTCCTCTCAACTCTCATCCTCTCGCTCATAACATGTCAGCCGATTGATGATCAGTGTACTCACTCCATTTGACCCTGACACTGATACGATACAAACCTAGGTATTGAAATACTTAGAATGAGCGCCCTACGGAAATATCTCACCACCATGGTGCTAACAGTTCCACCCATAATATTCTTCAAAGATACCTTCTACTCCCTTTATCGCGTAGAGGGCTCCTCCATGGAACCAGCCTTATACCACGGTGATGTGCTACTAGTCAGGAAGTCGGATATATTTCCCAAAACCATGTGGGAACAAATGGTGTCATTGGCATCCTCCTACGAAGAGGAGCTAGAACAACAAAATTCAATACGAGTAATGGCACTGGATGCTTCCTTGGGTAGACCCATTGGTGAATGGTGGACTGGGTATTCTTACATGAAGCCTCCAATGATACATCAGTTAGGATCAGTGATTGTATTTAGAGCTCCAGATGCAGAAAAGTATCCATCCCGTGAATATAGAGTGAAAAGAGTAGTAGGGTTGGGAGGACAGATATGTAGAGCAAGTGGGAATTATCATAGGCTTGAGGAGGTACCTCCATTTTCTCTCTGGTTAGAGGGTGATAATGAAAATTCGTCAGTGGACAGTAGAGAGTATGGAGCGGTATGCAAAAACAATGTGATTGGGATAGCAGAGCGGATTGTGTGGCCACCTTCTCGATGGGGGGTGATACCGTGTGTTACTCCATCAGTGCCTCGATCTTGGTGGCGGACTGATGAATGATACTGACAAAATCGACCCGGGCTAGTAATGGACTAGCTTGGAAAGTCCAATTTGTACACAGAGCACGAGAAGAAGTTAGACTTGCTCAAAGCCCTCAGTCACTTCTCATTATATAAATATTGGAATGTATGGTATCCAAATATTACTATGCACAACTTTCCACCGTGATGCCAAACTAATGTCAGCTTGCTGATGTGATCACGCATCTCTCCAAAAGATTGTTGACAATGTCAGCCACATTTCTACTCATTAAGCATTTTCATGAACTCTGTATAATCTATCACATGAATGCCAAGGTCTCTCGCCTGCCTTGCCTTCTTCCCGCCCTTTTCTCCTTCCACAACAATATCTGTTGATTTGCTGACAGTATTAGGTGTCGCCTTTGCTCCCAGTGCCTTCACTGCAGTTTGAGCCTCTGTTCGAGACATACCAGGGAGAGACCCTGTAAACACAACAGTCTTGCCCTCAAATTGTGATGGTTTCTGATTTCTTCTTTCGTTGATTGTAGTATTGGATTGTTTGACATCGTGAACATTGAGGGCATTTGCCAAATCTTTGGCTGCTTTCAGCAACATTTCTTCTTTGGAGAATGAAAGTAATGCTGATATTGCTGTGGGGCCTATACCTTTGACTTTTTCTGATCCATCGTCTCCAGTTAGGGCAGGGAATGGGGACTTTGTTGATTCCTTACCTTCTTCATCCAAGACTATTTCATCATCATTGTATAAAGCGGCTTCCTCGAGTGCGTTCAAAAATGATTCCACATTTCCATATGCAGATGCTACCAGCTGTGAGGCCTGAGTTCCTATCAAGGGTATCCCAAGAGAATAAATATATCGAGACAGTGAAACACCCTCTGAGGCTACGGTTTGGACAGACTCGGCTAGGTTTTGAGATGATAGTTCACCCCACCCAGGTAGGTCTGCTATTCTGTCTAGAACTTCTAAGTGGCAGCCAAAAAGGAGAGAGAGTTTGAGTTTCAGCAGGGAGATTGCTAGTGTTGATGATTGAGACAATGACGGCTTGATCTTACCTTGTTCCACTTCGGACGGCCTATCCTCCCCATTCTTATCTCCAAAGGTAGCAAATAAATCAGAAGGGAAGCGAATGATTTCCTCGTCCAACAAATGGCTAAGTTTTGATTTGGACAAACCCTTCACATCAAGCCCCGCACGCGAATAAGCATATGCCAACGCATTCACAGCACGGGGTTGGCATAGCAGCTGTGGTCCTGAACATCTTAGCACTTGTCCATTCTCTGCCTCATCGGATGATTCTTGTTCGCCTGAATTGATGATTAGAGTTGTGATTTCATCTGTTTCATTGTTCAACAAGTTGGATTCGTTGCCGGAATCATCATCCTTCTTTGTCTTCTTTCTAGTCTTTTTCTTCTTTACTGGCGGGCTAATAAACTCAAAAGAAGTTCTTGAACCACAAGCAGGACATTTTTGTGGAATCTCAAGGCTTATCATTTCCTTGGAGTCTTTAGTTGTTGAGTCATTTTTACCGTCGTCACTATCAAAAACTCGTTTCATGAC
This sequence comes from Thalassiosira ordinaria, assembly GCA_036939695.1. Taxonomy (NCBI): domain Eukaryota; phylum Bacillariophyta; class Thalassiosirophyceae; order Thalassiosirales; family Thalassiosiraceae; genus Thalassiosira; species Thalassiosira ordinaria. The sequence goes on from JALLOX010003750.1 coordinate 7,129, forward strand.
CTGCGGGATTACATCTCCAGCGCGACTAACTAACACTGAGACACCTCTTTCCACACTCATAGAACCATTATTTATGGCATCTGTTTCTGACTCTACACTATTCATTGAGCTTTTGCCAGGAAGTAGCATCTTTCTCGCAAAATGAAAATTGTGTAAGCTGGCCCTTGATACCATCACGCCACCTAAATCTACAGGCTCTAATATTGCCACTGGTGTTAAGGCACCTGTCCTTCCTACCTGAACCTCAATGTCAAGTAAACGAGTCATCTGCACAAGTGGTGGGAACTTGTGCGCAATTGCCCATCGAGGAGTGCGTGAGGATGATCCACATATTTCTCTATCAGCAAACGGGGATAGTTTGTAGACCACACCGTCAATTTGGTACGGGAAATCGGTATTTTGTAGCTTTTTTGTCTTTTTCTTTGACGGTGTTGTTTCATCAATACCTTCATCTCGAGTTGCCATCAGGCTGCGGTGGTATTCTAGCAGATCTGGCACGTCAGTTTCATTTACCTCTTTGTCAATAGATATATCAAGCGACTCCATCACTACAGGGGTAGGAACACAGAACCCAAGATCTGTCAAAGACTTTCTCATCTGATCCCCATTGCTACATACCATATTGAAAAGCCAAGATGATTCATCCACATTGGTAGACGGCTGAGAACTAACAATATCATATGCATAAAACTGCAATCGGGACTGCAAGAACCGTGTCCGCTCTATTTCTTCATCAGATGTTGGTTCTTTGGAACGAAGGAGGATGCCAGATGCAGCATTCCTTGCATTTGAAAAGGTCTTAATTGCTGTATCGTTTGCAGCATTGGTCACATTCTGAGTGAATTCATCAAATGCCTTCTGAGGTAACACTACCTCCCCGCGAATTTCAAGTATACTTGGTGGCTCTACTGCATCTGATGCACTACTTTGGTGTTGGATTGTAAATGATTTAGGGATGGAGAAAGCATCATCTTCTTCAGAGCTGCCACTGCCGGTGCCGTTCTTCATCCATGCAGATTGCACAGCATCTGTAACATCCTCTCCCTGTGTTCCATCCCCACGAGTGGCACCCCAAACAAAATCATATATTAGTTCCCCAGATGCCTCAGCAGAGTCTCGAAGTTGGTATCGAAGAGATAGGCTCAAGCCATCAATTTTGGGCTCGGCCATTATCTGGATTGGAATTGTTTGTGTACGATTGGAACTGATATCAATGGTATCATCATCGGTTGTGTCAGCTGCATATGATGCTAGCAACATCTTTCTAATACGATTCAACCATGCCACCGCTTCTCCATCATCCATTGCATTATCTAAACTCTGCATAGGTGCATTTTCCAAATGCCTTCGTTTTATCCTCTTTTTGGTGGCGGTTCGCTTAGATTTGGAGCTTGCTTTTTTATTGTTCTTTGAACTCTTTTCCTCATCCATGCTTAATCCATTTCCCTCCTCCTCCTCCTCAGAGTAAAGCTTCCCCACCCTGCCTCCAAACCTGGTAGCCCTCTTGCCCAATCCAGTTTCCTCTTCTAATATTGTGAGCAAGTTGGGATGTAGGGTACATATTTCTGCCTCACGGCGTGCCAGTGCATCATATTCATCGTCACTCACTTCTAGGGATGTTGTTTCGGTTGTCTCATTCTCTTTACCTCCACCATAATATAATTCATCCAACTTTCGTATCCTTGCTGATAGCATCGATAGCTCATGATAAGTTGACCTTTCTTCATCATTCAATGACTCTAGCAATGGCAAGCTGGAAGGCGCTAATTCTGCGGACTGTGCTGAAGAAATCATCCTCAATGCAATGAGAGATCGTGGCTGCTGACGCATTGTGAAGGTTGACATCCGTCGATGATGTGGAGAAGGTGATAATGGTGTGGTTCTCTTATGAAGATCAGGTTGATTGTTTATACTTATACACATTTTTGTATTGAGCAACATTCCCAGATGAGCTGAATGGATGTGATGACTTCGTTTTCTATAAGACGTAGATTGTCCCGTAGCGACCAGATCATTTCGTATTCTCCATTTGGCGCTCCTTCCAATGACTGCCATCTTTGGTGCATGATTTATAAAAGATCCCACCGAGAAGGACATGGCGGAGGGCGAAGCGTTGACGATGATGGTGATGATGGCGACTAATGCCTTGGTCAGTACGAATTTTTTGGACGAAGGGGTCATACTAAGACAGTTGTGGCTGCAGCCGCAGGGTTTCCTCTCTGATTTATGTGAAATAAGCTATTGCCATTGCCACTACCACTACCACTTCTGATTGGCCATTGGCCATTGGATTTGGCCGATGTGAGCAAGGACATCATGTGAGAGTATTTCTACTTTTGGTTGGGCTTTTTGAGATTTGTGTAGAATCAACATAGGAATTACATCAATATTTAGCGGGAGATGCCATCACCATCACTCTCTCCATCCTCCCCCCCAAAGATAAAGTTGCTTTTGGTGACATGCTCTGCACCTGACTCTGCACTCGTCCCTGCTCTTTGACTTTCCAGTTTCCAGCACTATTCTATTTGACAAAATCTGCATGTCAGATGATAATGAAAGCTCTGACCGAACCATGGACCATGCCAAAGATGAAAACCAGAGGTGGTCGTAGTGTACCTCGGTTTACACAGACATGTTAACTGGCTTAGTTTGCTGTTGACTAGACTTAGCTTGTCATACTCATAAGTACGATACAATGATCAAACCTCCAAAAGTGGTTCCATGATTGGTAAGTTGTTGAGTTGAGACCTGGCAAGTAAGAATAGGCTACACAAGAGTTCATCTAGTTGTCAGATTTCCAACATCAGCAGCATCATACCCTAGAGTTGTTGTTGCTGAATTACGAAGAGTATACCCCAGGTCCACACCCTCCCAGCCCAGCTATCATTATTTGTTCACAGCTAGTCCCAACCAGAGGGCAGCACATATTTCTCCCCGTTATTAATAAGCACACGCACTGGTCCAGGGAAAACTCGGAATCAATCCGTACATAGTGGCATTAGTTCCCTTGATCTTATTTTTCAATTGTTGTCGAGAGAACCACAGAAAAAGGCATACACGGTAAAATACAAAATTCAAGTATACAAAAGAAATCATCATCATCCGCAGACTCTAAATTTTTGCGAGGACGTCGATCATCCAGGCAGGGGCCCGCATTCCAATATTCAAACTGTCCATAATAGCCTCCCCAATGCTACCAACTACAATCTGAACCGCAGCTCTTTCTTCATCCTTCGCGTCAACAATGAGGGCATAAAAGAACCCTCCCTCTGCATTGCTGAATTTCCAACCCACATGAATCGGCCCATCGCAGCCATCGGTATAAACCATAGGTGCCCAGGAGTACCCGATAAACCACGAGTCCGACGCCGCTGCAGGATCGACGGGAATCAGGTGAAGAGAGTTCTGCGGAACAGTATCAATATTTGACACCAGAATCAATTTGAAGGGCAGAGCAAGTGGGCTGAGCCTGGTTGGTTGGCGAAAATGGTAGATGGGGACCGGCACCGATAACACCTTCCGCGTAGTAACTTCTATGAGCGTATCAGGCTGTGTCGCCATGGGGGAGCGGATGATGCGGTGGGGCGAGAGGAGGAGGCCCGGATCACAAGATGCAGCCGTTGAGGAGAATGACTTCGTCCCCGGCGACTCTGGATCATCCGCGCCATCGTTGCAGCTGTGAGGATTGGGCACCACTCGGACCTCCGACTCCTCTGTCGAAGAAAGGACGTGCCCCTGGATGGGGAGTGGGTTCGATGCGAATAGGAGGACGGTGGCTAGTGCCACAGCGGCGGTGGTCCAGCGGCGGTTCGAGATCATGGTCAAGAATCTTCAAGAATATTAAAAAGTTGTTGTCCTCCGAACTCCGAAGTCCGAAGTCCCGACTGTCAGTCTAGTAAAAAACATTGTAGGTAGTAG
>JALLOX010003755.1:0-10013 GCA_036939695.1 Thalassiosira ordinaria
ATCTGTACACAATCACATTTGTTGGAATTGTATACATTTTCATTTTGCTAGGACATCAAAATGCAAAGAAGACAGTGAACAATTTTCGAATATCTTTCAAGCAAGCCTCTTCAGCCATGGATATCAATTGCTAATGAACGAATGATGGCTTTTCCGATTCATTCAATCTGCTCTGATTGTCAACCCAAACCATTCTTATTCATTTATTTATCAGTACATAGTACTAACATAGTATTACCCTCAGGGAGATAGCTGAATTGTATCATCATCCCTCAATAAAAATAGTAACTGCTCGTCTGAGAATCACCAACGACAATGAGGGTGCTGGCATTGATCCATTTCTGACACACTTTGTGGCAGCATCTTCAATCCATCTTTGTATGTATACCAATCTTGCTTACCAAACTTTCGTGTAGTGGTATGTTTCATTACTGCCCACCTGATGAAGAATAGCATTTTATTGTGGCAGTGGATCCAAAGAAGAATTATAGAGAGTGTGAGGATTGATTGTAGAGTACTTGTTCTTGATGGCGTATGATTTATGGCTTATCGAACGTTGAAATAACAACCAAAATACTTCTTCTATTATCAATATTCGATGGTACATGGATACATCCCTTTCATCTAGATATGCCCCAGTAAACAAGATAATCATTACTCATGTCCAATGAGGTGACGCCCCCTGTAAGAATGGGGTCTTGAATTGGGACTAGTTCATTCAACTCTGGATTGTATTTGTAGAGCTGCAGATACCAACCCAGCTCCCTATTCCATCCATATGTTGCAATGGCATCTCCTGCAATTGAGCACATTCTCCCATCAAATGTACCAAATTGAACCCATTTGTTGATTTCTTGATGATAGACATATGTGCCATCACTATCCTCCACCTCCACACGCCACCTCTCCATCAATATCAAGACGCCTCCCAAATCGCTAATGGGTTGTATTAACCTTCTTCAAAACTGCTGACTGAGGTTGTTGCCTTCAATGGCGCCCACCTGAAGCTGGTGAAGGATGATGTGTTCGATGGCGCCCACCTGAAACTGGTTGATTTGTTTCTTCTGATGAGCCCATGAATGGAATATTGAATGTTATGGTTTCGTTTCGTCCGAATGAGCCTCCTTGAGCAATCATTTCACCACCAGATGTTACATTGTATTGTCCTTTGCCATAAGTAGCAGAGCAACAAATACCATCACCTCCTTTATCATAAATATTTATAGTAAAGTGGTACCCACTCCTTTTTTCCAAGCAAACACGGTGTGAGCTAATTCCATTGGCCTCAAGTGGACCAGACACTGTTATTTGCGCATTCTGACCCAGGGCATTATGAAGAAGGCGTTGGCCATCCACCTGGCTGGTTAAAACAGCTGGGATATCTACCCTCTCGGGATATAATGTAGTACCCAGACCAATTCCTCCTCCAAGTGTATAAACAACCGCAGCCACCCCTCCTCCAGCTTGACATTTTTGCAGCTTTTCAAATGTGTCTAAATGCATAATGAGGCAGACTTGCCCTTGGCATTGGCATTCAGATGCCCCCCACCCGCAATGACAGAGTTTCCCACTCACGAAGGTATTGCTCGCAGAATTAGCAAAAGGAGACGCGCTGATATTCATCCCATCCACTTGTAACTGCACCGTTACCTGACTGCTGTAAACAGAAATGATTTGCTGAGCTCCGTTGTGATGTGAAATATCAAAGGATGTCTCTTGTGGATATGCATCATACAAGATATTGACTTCAACCCAAAAGCATGTGGGTGTGGGAAAAGACGAGAGAGGTGAGCTGGAGCTGACAGACAATGATGGTGATGATGATGGCACATAGTTTGAAGGCCCTGGTGAGACAGATGATGCTTACTCCTTTCGTAAGGGATGGAAAACCTTGCAGTCTCATTGTACCCAAATGCATCCCCTTCGGCAATAAGTCTTCCATGAGAAGTCACGTTATAACCACCACATCCTCCTACACTGCAGAGCCCGGCACCTATTTAACCAGTGGGATTTGAATATTTACACGAAACAGGATGAGAGATACAAAGCTAATTTGGTCAAGAGCATATTCATTTATTAACAACACACCTGCACTGTCATAGATTGTGAATTGATACTCCTGGTCTCCTCCTTCCAAGCAAACAGTCCAAGATCTTGTTTTGGTTGCATCATTCCACACTCCTTCGTATGATGTCACCATGTGAGTTGGCTGTCCAGTTGCATCAAGTTGTAGAAGCTCCCACCTCTTTGTACCGGGAAAAATATCAAACGCAACATCAATGCGAAGTGAATGGCAATCAATGGAGCTTGATATGATTGTTGGCCCCATAGATACAGATGGGGTCTGTGTTGGCATCAACTGGGAGCAATCTTCAATATTGAATGAATGAATCTCATGGAAAAAGATGGAGGTTTCATCGACTTCAGTTCTCTCGTAATCAAACATTGTAGCCAATACATTTCTGCCAGATATTTGGTAAGAAAAGAAAATCTCATCTAATCTCAGAGCCTCCTTCCAATAATAGCCATCTTGTTGAGAAAAAATAACTGTTTGACCGCCACCGGTACCAACGGCAATTATCAATATGTCCCCTTGCATGGCAAGAGTATTTCCAAATATGCCTCCATCATAATCGGAAGCATTTAGGAACTGATGAGGAGTAAATGGCATATGTTCCTCTTTGCGATGATATATGTGCACTCCTTCATAGTCAGCTGCCATGCCCCCTGCAGGTTTTGTTGCGTAAACGAGGTAATTTGCACTCAAAGCTCGCCCACTCGGGCCTGCACCTGAGGGCAGTGGATCTTGAAGATACTTGAAGAGACGATCCCACTCAGACCCGTCTGCTGAACTGTAAAGCCATGTTTGAACGACAACAGTGTTTCCTTTGATGTAACAGTTCCAAGCCAACTGACCAAGAAGGATCTTGTCAAGCTGCTTCCATTGTTTGCCAATGCCTTGTTCAAATACGTAAACCACGCCTTCATAACGAGATACTACACAGGCTCTGTTGCCATCCATATCAAGTCTCCAACCAAAATTCAAACCAAAAATACCCTCCTCCGGAACAAGATCCTGCTCCGCCTTTTCCCATTGACCAGCTTCATCTTGTTCATAAATGTGCACAATGCAAGAATCGTCATTGATCATCCAATGGCCCACGAGAGCCGTTCTTCCTGATATGGCAGAACTGTAATCATTTCCTAACTGATCAGTAAAATAGGTGTCCTCATCTAAATTGAAAACACTTGAAATTCCCCACCTCCCTTGTTCATTGTTCGTCAGAGAGTAGAACACTAAACGGAAGTCAGAATCAACATTTGCACCATGAGCAATCGCCAGTGCATTCCTACCATCCATGACCACCCTTGTACCAATTATGTCATCACGAAGCATGTCTAGTCTCTGGATATTGGATGCTATTTCGGTGACACATGCAGATGGAGAAGAGGATGGGGTGTTCGACGGAGAATCACTTGGACCTGTTGTCGGTACGAGGGTGTCAGAGGGTGAGTCAGAAGGATGATCGGTGGGAGAAGCGGTAGCTGATGGAACATCACTAGGACTTTCAGTAGGAGAATCTGAGGGTTGCAGGCTCGGAGCATTGCTCTGCGAAGGAGAGTCAGTTTGCAAAACCAAAATTGTATCCGCAGGTGTAACTGGGGCCCTTCGCAAAAGAGGTACCCTCAGAGAGACTGCCAATACAACAAACAGCGCGACTACTGCAGCAAAAAACAGCTTGACTTTCCTCTGTTTCCACCATGGGAGTAGTGGCTCGGCATGCCCGTGGACAACCATGCCATCATCACTTTGTTCCTCAACTAAAAATGCTTCTGGAATGATTGGGACTGATGGATCTTGCCCAAGAGCGGGCCTCGCTGCACTGACCTCATTATTTGTCTCGTGACCACCATTGCGTCCCAGACCCCCCTCCTCTTCATCGAGATTCACAATGCTATTGTTGTTTCTTTCTTCCTCATCAACATGATGATTGGTACCCACAGGGCTAGAGTGAGCATTGTCAATTGCTGCGAGTGTAGTCTGGTCGAGCCTCCTAAGACTGTTGTTTTCTCTGTTGCGATCCGATTCAAAACCTTCTGCCATGTCATCCTCTGTTGGAACAATTATGGATTCTTCGTCGCCAGACGCCTGTGCACTATTGATGGCTCGTTTGACCTTTTCCTTCTCAATTCGGTCTTGTTGATCAAATGCATTCGTTGGGTTGGGGCTGCCATTCTCATCTATCAACTCCACTCTTGCCTCTGACTTGGCAAACTCCATAGACTTTCCAGCTTCCTCGGCGGCTGACATGAAAACTGGAGGATCAGGTCCAACATCCTCATCCTCCACGTTCTTGATTCCCGCCAGTGTGGATGGCATGGTGGCTCCGCTGCCATCTTGATCTTGATTCACTGATGCCTTGGAGACATCATCAATATTAAGTGCGGCTTCTGTCATGGCAACAGGAGGATCGGGGCCGGCCTCATTATCTTCGATCGACTCCAGTCTGCCAAGGCTGAAGGATGGCGCGGATGCAGCTGATACCGTTCCAACAGTCTCATGGTATTGTTCGAATGCAGAATTATTTTGTGTATCACTCGGAGGCGATGAGGCGCCATCATCATGCGCGGCAGCCTCGATGTCAGCGTCGTCATTACTGCTGGATGGCATGATGGGATCCGGGAGAATTGGCTGGACTGTCAACAATTATTGACATTATGATCAAAGCTGCACTAGGTATGGTTGTTTTGCTTGGGTGAAAGGATGAAAGGTGAAGATAAAAGTGCAGCGGCAGGCGACATTGCAATTGATCGATTGGCAGGGGCGGGGCTGCTACTTATTATTGATAGCAGACATTGAAGTTGATGAAGGAGAGATGCTCGTGATTCATTCTTCATCTGCATGCAGTGTTTGAATACGATGAAGCAGTATGGTATGGGGTACTGTACAAAGTTAGACTCTCTAGAGTACTGTTTGGAGTCACTACGTGGGAATCCATACATTTAGACAATCTACGTCTACTGTACCTTTAGGTCGAAGGGGCGAGATAGCTAGTGTGAAATAAGCTTTATAATTTCCAAGATGATTCAATCGACGCATCAAAGTAGTTTATTCAGACCCAACTGATCGTTGCAATCATGGAAATGATTGACAATGGTTAGTGCTCGTCCGCGTACGAGGCAAAACATATTGAAACGTTAAAGGAATGGCATCACGCCTGCCCTGCGGAAATTATCTCAGCCTTCGCCATGAGAGCGAACTCGCTACGAGACTTCTGTACTAGAAGTAAAATAAATACTAGTAATGAATACTAGGGTCATACGATATGATTACTATTTATATTCTGAAATGAATCAAAACTAGTAATGCGTGGAGCATATACGAATACCTAAGCCGTATTATGCCACATTACAATAGACATATGATGTTTAATATTTGTCAATATTACATTAATGATAAGTGTCTACGATTAAAGGATACATGTTTGGATGATGAACAGAGGCATCATCGATTGTACCTTTCACGCAGTCGCGTACTAAAACAAATAAAGACTGCAGTAATTCAAAGCCCCTTCCAATGGCGTATATCAATCGACGGGTTGATGCCTGGAGAAACAAAGTTTGCCCACTTCCTCGGTGGGTGATCTGTGATGCGCACAACCTCATACTAAAAGTCAAACTTTAATGAAAATGTTGTTGATAATGAGACACAATTTTGACTCTGTCCAACTTTGATGGCCGTTACTTGGGCTCATCTTTTATGACAGACACTCAAAATTGTCGGCCTATCTAACGTGATGGCTGACTGAGATGGCTTATCTACAGTGATAGCTGTTCAAACATATGGGCTCAAACTAATATTCTACGCACAGAGTCCTTTCTCTGGTACAAAGAATCTATTTTGGCCATGTGTATCTCATTATTGGATACTGCAACATTGTTGACTACAGATTCCGTGACTGGAAGGACCTGAATGATAAAAGAAGCAGAAGGTCGAAATTAAGTCTCTCAGTAGGTTTGTATTAGGCACCTACAGGGATAGTATGAGAGATACATGGGATCTATATATCCAGCCTAAAGGTTTTGATGTAAACTTTGCGTGACACTGGTACAACAAGGACATATCCACTTTGGACACCAAACGTTTTCAATACCGAAGAGCTACATACGTATTCCTACAACACTCACAATAGAAGGGCCTCACATCATTGTGACGTGACACTGTGGTAGCAAAGAATGGTTCCCTAGTTTTGATCTCATCTGTTGATCACATTTTGAGGGATCCATCACGTATTACTCTAGATAACGACTTCATTTTGCATGAAAGAGCGAGTTGTGTACCGATTTTGCTCATAAAATCGTTTCAAGGTACACTTTGACGAAGATTTTGTCTCTCGCTACGCTTCATCGCCGCACACATCCAACATTAATCATGGTATTTACGCTCGGTCAAACTACCGCATTCTTCGAAGATGCTGCCCAAATGGGCCTCTCGAATCGCACGCGTGTGCAGCTGCAAACTGAAGGTATCACTGATGTTATCGACCTAGCGGAGTGGGAGAACGATGATTGGGATCAATTCGCTTCCAATTGTAAATCTCCTCCGCGCATCCCTGACGTTGCCAACCCAGGCAACCTAATCCATCAAAATCCATTCACTGTGAGTGTGAAGTCTCTCAAGCGCCTCAAGTTAGCGTCGGATATTGTTCGTTATTACGTTGCGACCGACCGCTCGCCCTCTGTGGCAAATATGCAGTGGGTAGTCATCTCCAACTTTGCTGAGCAGTGGAAAGCTCTCAAGGAAAAGAAGAAGGAAGATGAACCCTCTGTATCAAAGAAGATGGGCGCACGCAACAGTACTCTTGCGTACATTGGGCGTGACAATGCCTTAGTTGCTGCCGTTGCCCCTCCTCTCGTGGTCAATCAACCTCATTCACTTGAGGCGGGTTCCATTGAGCAGGAGATGACGATGCGTTTGTCCCATTCGCATGCTCTCTTCTTGAATGATAATTCGAAGTACTTTGGAGCTCTTGAAGAGGCCTTTCGTGGAACGCAGTACGAGGCTTCCATCAAGCCTTTTGCAAAGAACAAGGATGGCCGCAAAGCTTTCCTTGCTTTTCTTGGCCAACATGCAGGCCGAGACAAATGGATCAAGTTGATTTCCGATGCCAAATCTTACGTCAACAACACGAAGTGGAACGGCACTACGAGTGTGACTTTGCAGTCTCACATTGCGCGCTGCCGTGCCTCCTATGTTGATATTGAAACCGCAGCTACCCATGTCCCAGAACAAGTTCCGAATCAACGTACGCGAGTTCAATCTCTGCTTGATTCGATTGATGGTTGTGCTGACCCCAAGATTTGTGCGCGTGTTGCTCACATTAGCGACGAGGCTAATGGCCTCAGCGACAATTGGGAAGGTGCTATAACTCACCTGCTACCTGCTGATCCCGTGGCAAAACGTACTGGGAAACGCAAGCATGGAGAGGTTTCTGCCATTGATTCTGACTTGAAGGTAGGATGTGGGAAGAAGACTGGCGTAGAGCTTCGCTACCACAAGCCACCCCAATATGCTCTCCTCACAGACGAAGAAAAGGAGGAGCTGAGGGAATGGCGTAAGTCCAAGAAGGGCGGCAAGGGTGGTGAATCTGGCAAGGGTGGATTTAGATCCAAGAACAAGAAGGTCAAGTGGAACAAGAAGCTGAAGGGGAAGATTGCCTCTTTGGTTAAGAAGGAGGCCAAGAAGATGGCCAAGCAGTCCGAGGAGGAGGATCAAGATGTGAACGATGTGGCAGCAATTCTCAAGTCCTTTGCTGGCAACAAGCGCGTCGAAGCACCTGCACCACCCTCCCGCACTGCAAGGAAGACCACAGGGGATGATGAGGATGAGGAGGCCTCTGCAATGGCTGCAGCGGTCAAGCTGACCTCAATCCTCAAGAAGAGAAAAGGGTCGTCCTGAAGGGCGACACAAGGGCCCTACCAATGTTCGTCACTCATTGGAAGGGTCCAATCTGCAGCACCGAATTCACACATCAATAGTCGGATTGAAGTGTCGGTGGCTGCCATGGGTAAAAGTGACACCCCTACCGCGACTGAGTTGGATTCCCATGCCAACATGCCAGTCGTAGGAGGCCACGCTCTCGTTATTCAAGAGACAGGACAATCGGCCTACGTGAATGCATTCTCTGACGAGGTGCAGGGCATGTCCTCCGTACCTATTGTGGATGCGGCTGTTGCTTATGACTGCATTTCAACAGGGAAAATTGTGCGTAATGCACTGCACATACCAAGCATGGGGCATAATTTGTTGCCACCTTTTATCATGCGAGAGGCGGGGCTCGTGGTAAACGACGTACCACGAATCCACGTTGATGAGCCAACGTTGGAAACTCATTCAATTATTGATTCTGAGACGGGATTGAGAATACCACTACGGTTGGATGGTGTTTTCTCATATTTTCCGACCCGTGCTTTGAATAAGGATGAGATGGAGAATCCGGAGAGTTATGAGACTGTATTTCTCTCGCCGGATGCGGAGACTTGGGACCCCTATGACGAGTCCTATGCGTTAAATGAGGATTCATTTTTGGACAATAGGGGAGATATGGTGTATCCCAGACCATCCAAGACTCATGAGCTGATACATGAGGCTGATATTGATTCTGTGGCTGCAGATGAAACTATCTCCAAGCTGGAACAGCAGATTGATGCTGCAATCGACGCTGTGATTGCATCGTCTGCTGTGGCCTCCAACATGCCAAACCCTCAAGATGATGAGGCATGTGACAACAAGCTCAAGTTCAAGGCTGATCCCATTCGTGCACAGGTGGCTGACCTTAGTTGCACGTTGGATCCTGAGATTTTTAGTGATATGGTCTCAAGTCGATTGGCCACTGCAAAATTTGCTGAATCTGTTGGATGCAGTTCAGCCAACCCACAGGATGGAGGCTGTGAGTTGTTCGAGGGGGAGGCGGCACTCGAGTTCATGGCTAGTGCTACTGATGCTGAACAGCCACTCGAGTTCTTGGCTGGTGCTACTCATGCTGAGAAGCCAAAGGGAGTCTCAGCAGAAATGTTGCAGAAAGTGTGGCGTATCGACCATAAGACAGCTGAACGTACCATTCGGTCTACCACACAACTATCCCGCCAGGATGCCAACTCAACACTCTCTCGTAATTTTGGGACAAATGATTGTATGTTACGGTACAAACGTATCAATTCATTCTTCTACACGGATACTTTCTTCGTTACCAAAAAGGCACGCAGTGCTCGAGGTTTCACATGCATGCAACTTTTTGTCTCAGATAAGGGCTACATATTTTTGGTGGCAATGAAATCTGTGGCTGAATTCCCACACGCTTTGCGTATGTTTGCAAAAGAGGTTGGCGTGCCATTGTATCTCATTGTTGACCCTCATCGAAGCCAGAAATCGAAAGAAGTCAAACAATTTTGTCACAAGATTGGTACCACCTTGCGCATCCTTGAGGAGTCTACTCAGCATGCTGATCGTGCGGAGCTTTATATCGGTTTGATCAAAGAATCTGTCAGGAAGGACATGCGTGAAAGCCATAGCCCCTTAGTATTTTGGGACTATTGTGCGGAACGTAGAGCGTTGGTTCACAACATGACGGCCAAGAACCTTTTCCAACTTCAAGGTCAGAACCCACACTTTGCTACCTTTGGTGAGCAGGGTGACATCTCTAACATTTGCCAGTATGGATGGTATGAATGGGTGTACTTTCGAGATGGCTCGCAGAGTTTCCCTTTTATGCAAGAGGTATTAGGACGATGCCTAGGTCCAGCAAAAAATGAAGGCAATGAGATGACTCAGTGGGTACTCAAGCTGAACGGTTCGATTGTACCTCGTCGTAGTCTGCGAAAGCTTCGACCGGATGAGTGGGCTATGGAATCAGAGGTGGAGAAAAGAAAGCAGTTTGATACTGCTATTCGAGCCAAGTATGGCGACTCTTTTAGCCTACCAGACCCTACAGAAATGCCAAATCCTCAAGAGG
>JALLOX010003777.1:0-10228 GCA_036939695.1 Thalassiosira ordinaria
CCGTTGTTCATCTCCCTCCTCGATCCCCTGGCCACTTCGGTGACTACGAATCGGGAGAGTGGCCTTCTAGATTTACTCATCGCTCGCCAAGTCAATCTGCGGAGCTTGTCCTTCGTGGCTCGCCTCCTGACCTTGGCCGTGAGACGATCTTCGATCCCTTCCACCCCAATACTCGCGACGCCGCCTCCCTCGCTGAGGTTGTTGCTGTTCGTGATCAACGCCCTCTGTGCGATTTCTACGAAGAGGTTCCGTGGCCGACCCCTAATCCTTTGTACCCGTCTTCTGACGATCAGGAGTGGTTGTGCATCCGGCTCTTCGTCTTTCCTCAAGACTATTGGTGGGAGGAGAGTGTTCCTCGTGATTGGTCTGTCGCCTTCGTCCAGCTTCTGCTTGATCTTTGGGGACCAGACCCTGCTTGGCACGTGTACCGACTCGAGCACGGACGCGTTAACTTCCACGTTCTCGAGCGTTTGTTCCTCGAGCCAGCTAAGTTTGCAGACATCTGCCGTTTCCATTTCTCCTTGGTCGATTGGATTGATCGCCAGTTCGAGAATTACAAGTTTGAAGCCAAGGCTCTCGCTCACTGCCAAGTATTTCGGAATCGATTCCCTTCCCTCGGAAGATTCACGTGTTTTGATATAGACGGGGAATACTACATTCATTATGAGCGCCCAGTCATCGTACCACAAGCGCTTCTCGGCGACTGGCGACGGCGCTTTTGCCTACATGAACCGCCCCCAGAGGAGGGTTGACGTTGGTTCTGTGAAAGTCATGCTTCCCGAGAAGGTGCGGTTGGACGACACCCCTAACGCGAAGGCGTTCACCTACCATGTCTGCCGAACCGCCCTCAATGGCATCCGCGACAGTAGTGTGGACACCATTGCCAAGATTACTGCTTTGTGCTCCGTCATGAACCTCCCTGTGATAGCCGATGCTACCATTGCCGACTTCCAGGAGGTGATTGATGAGCAGATTATGGATAACTCCCGCTACGAGGTGATCAGTTTTCACGGCATCGACGGTGCTGAGATGTTGAATGCCATGACTGCCCCTCGTTCCGGCATCCTCAAGCCGACTGGTGATGCTCTGACTGCGGTTTCTGCCGTGGACATTCGCCCTGAAGGTGTTGCCTATGCCCAAGTTGAGTGCAAGTTGGATTTTAGTGAGGTTGTGTCCGAGAATCGCAGGCCCTGCATCCATCCTGTCCGTTTTTATCTTGGCCTTCCTCAAACTACCTTCCCAGTCCTCCTTTCCGGCTTGGTGAACAATGCCCAGGTCGATAGGTTGACGTACGCCGGTCATGCTGACATTACTTCCATGACTGAAGATGATTTTGGTGCTTTGATTCTTGATAGGACTTCGCAACATTGCCCGTGGGGACTTGAGCCCCCTGCTTTCAATGCTACTGCGGCCACAGTTGACTACAATCGTCGGGCTCAGAAGATTTATGATGAGTGCTTCGACAAGTCTTGGGATACTGTGAATGACAAAGTATTCGCTACTGCCTGCCCTGGTATTGTCAGCGAGCCGTATGCTGCCGTTGAGACTATTTCTCAGGAGACGACGGATGAGCAGGGGAACCGTATTGTCCTTGATTGTCAGGCGTACCACACCCTCATTTTGACTGCTTCCCGCGCGTTCTCCTCTGAGAAGTCTTGGCCCTTCAATGTGTTGGATCATTTCGTCAAGAACCTCCATGCTCCCATCAAGGCCGAGTTTGAGCAAACCTTCAAGGATCATCGTGGTACTGTGTCCCTTGAGAGGAAAGTTCAGTTGTCCCTCCTCACCAAGGCCCTCAATGTTGCGGTCCAGTGTGAGGGGCGTGTGAAGAATTTCAAGAGTCTCATGGATGACTCTACGTCCACCGCTCTGATTGCGGCTGGTGTTAATGTTGCCACTCCAAGCAGTGACTCCACGATCACGGCTTCCTCTGATGGGACCAATCTCAACTCCGTTTGTGAGAGTACACTTCGTGCTCATTCGAAGCCGAAGAATGGTTGGACCGCCCAGTCTCGCGGTTGCTATGCCTGCAATGGCCCCCATCCTTTCATTGATCAAGATGACAACATTGCTTGTGACAAGGCGAAGAACAACCCTGAAGTGCTGGCTATTGGCTATCATAATCAACGTCATCATCAGCTTACTGGCAGGGCTGGACGTCGGTGGAATAAGTCGCGGCGTCAGTCTAGCCAAGCTGGGAGAGGTGGCGGCCGTGGTAGTGGCGGTAGAGGCCGTGGCGGAAGCGGTTTCAACAATGCTACATACCGAGGCAAGACTGTTTGGGACCGGTGCGATACCAACCAGCGGGACTCTGTTCTCAAGGGTCTTCGTAGTGACCCCCAAGCATTGAATTCCTTCCTCGATTCTTTGAAGGACACCGGTGACTCCGGTGGCAACGGAGGAAACAATGCCTCCTCTGGCGGAGGATCCAATGCGGGCGGTACTTCTGGCGGTGGCAACGTCCCTGGGCTCGCCGGGCAGTTTATGATTTACGTGCTGCAGGCTGGTAGCTCCGACAAGCCCCGTCTCCCTGTTCCAATCAGTGATGGCCTCCCTACCCTCACTTTGCTCTTCGGCGAGTCTCTTGATGATCGTTCGAAGTTGATTTCCGTTGACGGCGTTTTGGACACTGGTGCCGCCATCACCACTGGTGATTTGCCGCTCATGTGCCACCTCGCTCGTACCTACCCTTGGTGTGTCGTTGAGGTTATCGTGGCCGATCGTGATGGCTATCGTCCTCTGACTCTGAACGGATGTGTCAAGGTTGACAAGGAGAATGTGGTCACTACCACTGACCTCCCTGTCGTTATCAAGTTCAAGATGCCCTACAAGATGATTGCTGGACATGCTACCACCTTGTCTGTTGCATGCGGTAATGGCCTCTCCACGACTCTTCTCATTGGTATGCCATTCCTGAGCGGTGTTGGTGCTAACGTCTCTCTCGTGTCGAACATAATGCACTGTGAGAACTTAGCCGAACCCGCCAACAAGTTCGTCATCAAGTACCAGCCTCCGAAGAAGACTGGTGACTTGCCTCGTTCACCCCAAGGCCGCGAACGATCGAATTTCTTTGGCGAATCTCCCTCTGATGATGTCACTGTTGAGTTGGTTCAAGAGATCGATCATATTTTGGCGCTGTACTGTGGTGGTGTTGAACCCAGCGTTGATCAGAGCGCGAAGAAGGCGCGCGTTTCCTTCGCTGGTAATACTGGTGACGCAAGAAGTGATTCCGCTGCATCTATGGTCAGTCTTGATGGAGTTTATCCGTCGGCCGGATCAGTGTGTGTTCGAGATTCGAAGTCTACGGCTGTGGCGGCTCCTGCTGGCCCGTCCGCCTCTACTTTGGCTGCTCCCTCCAGTTTGCGCCCAACGCGCGCTCCTGGACCACTTCTTGCCCACCCCCCCGACTCGCGTGTGGCCTCAGCGCCCAGCAGTCAGCTCTCCCATGCACAGGCAGTCGCTGGTGGTGCCGCTTTTGCTGCATCCCTCGCTGCTGGGAATAGTGCCGACACGTCTTCTAATGACTCTGCCTCCCTGTTTGGTTCGGACACTGCGTGAGTAATCCCGACTGACGAGTTGTGTGATTCCACAAAGGTTCATCGTATGGCAGTAGTCTCGTTGTCTTAATTTAAGTTTGATGTTAACCATACTCAAATGTGTCTTTTTTACTGTCTCCTTCTTTTAGCAGTAAACGTCCTGCTGAGCCGATTCGGCCAGTCAAAAACTTCACTCGTAAGAAGAAGAAGAAGGCGAAGTCTGTGTTCCTCGATGATCGTGGGTATCCTGACCCTCGAGACGATTGGGAAGAAGTCTTGCCCCAAAAGTACGGCCCTGTCATCCGTAAACGTAAACATCCTGCCCGTGCTCTTGACGATATTGACCCTAAGTTCAACGTTGCATTTGACGAATCTAAGCACGGTGAGGTGTTTCGAACACAGTTAAAGGTGGACCACTTACCTCCCGACAAGCAGAAGCAAGTTCATGATTTGGTCAAAGAGTACTGGTGTGTCTTTGACCCAAAAGGTGTCACGATCCCTGTTCGGGACTACGAATGCGAAATTGATACAGGGGACAATCCTCCCGTCGCATGTCGAAATGTTACATATGGACCACTTGAGACTCCCAAGATCAAAGCGGCTATCGCACAGCTGTTAGCTCTCGGCCTGATTTATCAGGTATTCGGTGGAGCATGGCTGTCGAAGGGACTTCTAGCGCCCAAGCCCCATCAGGAAAACGTGACTGACATTGATAAGTACATTTGGCGTTTCTGTGTTAGCTATGTTGCTTTGAATGCAGTTACTCGTGTGATTGCTTACCCCATTCCTCGTTGTGACGAAGCTGTCGGTATTGCCTTTTATGGAAGATGGAAGTGGTTGATGGATGCACCTTCTGGTTTTCATCAACTTGTCGTGGAGAAGAATTCCCAGCAGAAGTTAGCTTTCGCGGGACCTGACTCCACAAAGTACACATGGCGTGTGATGCCCTTTGGCCCTGTCAACGGACCGGTTACATTCATTATTTTTATTCATGATATGGATGGTACCTGGAAGCTTGTCGCTGTTAAGCGCGGCATTGATATGACCAGTGGCAATGTGGGAACGCGTATTATTGTTGATGATATATTCAGTTGGGCTCCTACCTTTGAGATTGCTCTTCAGTACCTTCGGTGCCAACTTGATGTTTGCCGGGCTCACAGCCTATCTTTGTCTCTGAAGAAGTCCTTGTTTTTTCCCGGTCGCATCGAATTTGTTGGCCATGATGTTTGTGAAGATGGCAATCGTCCCGCCCAGTCCAAGCGTCAGCTGCTTGAGTCTTGGCCTAAGTTCAAGATTGTTCGTGATCTCCACAGTTTCATTGGTTTCATGAACTTCTTCTCTATTTACATCCCAAATATGGAGCTACGGATTCGCAATATTCGTGAGCTTATGAAGTTGGATATGGATGCTTCCCTCGATGACAAATGGACTTCGGTTCATGAAGCCGAACGTCAGGATATGCTGGATGCTTTCCTTGCTGACCCCTGTTTGATGCGCTTTGACCCCGAGAAACGTTCTTATGTTTTGACTGATTTCTCCGCCCTTGGCTTCGGTGTTGTTATTCTTCAACCCGACGATGATGAGGCCTCCTTGGCTGCTATGAGGCGAGAAATGGAAGGTGGACCCTGCGAATTCTTGCGCAAAGGTTCAACGCTTCGGTTGCGCCCTGTTTGTTTTGCTTCCCGCCGTTGTCGTGGTCGGGAGAATAAGCTTCATTCCCATTTGGGTGAAGGATTTGCTTTGGACTGGGGACTTAATAAGTTCCGTGCCAAGCTTTGGGGCCGCCGTTTTACTGCCATCACAGATTGCTTTGGGTTGCGCTTTATTCTGTCTTACGAAGGAGATAATCCTGTTATTCTACGAATGCAGATGCGTTTTATGCTGTGGAGCATGGATCTCGAACACCGTACCAACCCTTTTCTTGTCGCTCCGGATTATTTTTCTCGGTGCAAATCTGACCTTTGTTATGACCCGTTGATGAGGGAATATCTGCGCTATACCACTGAGCTTCGCAAGCAATACCCTCCTGCTACAGGAGTGATGCGACCTGAGAACATGCCTGGTTTCCGTGGGCCTCGTTTCAAGTCTTCGCCTCCCGCTGAGGCCGATACGTCTGTTAGTTTGGTACTTTCAGACCGCCATCTTGCTACTGCTTTGACTGGCGTTTACACTGAGGAAGCTCGTGGGATGTCTCATTGTTTGCAGAATCATCCGGTCAGCATTGGAACGGTGTCGGTTGATGGCTTCTCTGCCACCCCTTTGTACAATAATGGCGTTACTTCTGTTGCGACGGAGGTTGCCTCTTTTGCCTGGGCTGTTTTTGGTTTCAACAATGGTCATTTTTGTTCGACGGTTCAGTCCAGGAATTTCCCTTTTACTGTCGTCCTATGCGCTGACACCCGTGTCCCCGGATGCGCGTTGTTCAAGGAGCATACTTCATGCCCCCACATCTTTGGTTCTTCGTCCTCCATGCTGCGACATATTCTTGGATCTGGTGTCTCCTCTCCCGTTTATGGGTACATGATTCACTCCCACCGGTTCCTCCGCGTGGAAACAGAGGCTGAGTTTTGGAAGACACAGACAAACATTATCCGTGCTTTGCGGAAGAAACGACGATTGCATTGCTTCGTTGTCCATGTCCAGCGTGATTGTGATGGAACCCCGGTTGCCAACATGCGCCGGTATCTTACGCGTGAAGGGTGGTTGATCAGCTACGTTGACGTTCATTTCCCTACTTTCGGTGATGGAGTTGATGACGGTTGTGGTGTCGTCTTTGGTTTGCATAAGTCTGTTACTTCCGACCATCGTAAGATTCAACTTCTTACCCCGCCCACATCAACACCCACGCCCCTTGCTGGCCGTGTCTACGCGCCTTTCAACCGCCGGGATTATGCAGTTTCTCCTGCGCGTCATTCGCCTGCGTTCGCTGAGAGTGGTATGTGTGCCAGTGACCCTGTGCTTGATTCCTCGCCCTCTCACTTTGCTCGCGCCAAGCGTGTTTACAATTTACATCGCAGCTTTGATGACACTGCAATTACTGCTGGTACCGGTGTTTATCACCTTGATGGTCTTTGCCCACCATTTTGCGGGCCTAACTCCAACCTATTTGGCTCTGGGTTTGGTGTCGAATATGAGGTGTCAGCTCAGGATGCCTCGCCTGGCATCTACGTTCGTCCCATCTCCCCATATGAGTATGTGAGCTGCTACGGTTTGGACAACACAATGACCTACGCCATCTCTCAGCCTTCCAACTACGCCCTCGCCGATTGTGGCATCCCTGCACAAACGTCCTTCTGGCTGCTTCACACCGTCCGTGAGCGCCTTATTGAGATTCAGCGAGAGAATTTCGAGGTGTTCGATACATCTCGTCATCATGCTCCTGCTGCAATTGCCTCTGTTCCCGCCTTTTTGAATGGCGCGGTTGGCGTGGCTATGCCCTCTGTTGAACGATGGGCGAAGGCTACTGCTGAGGACTCGGAGACTTCCCTCCTGCTTCGGATGGCTACACACTCTGCTGAGATTACTAAGGAGAATTTGGAGGCCGTTCATTATGTGTATCGGCAACCACTTCGTTCCGGGCATGTATTCGCTGAGAAAGGCTTAGTTTACTTGCGCGAAACGTTTCCTGATAGTGACAAGTTCGTTAAGCTGTTAGTGGTGCCGAAGGACTTGCAGAATATTGTTTTCGTGGCCTTCCACTCGAACCCCATCGGTGCTCATCTGAGTTCATATCGTACGTATTCGCGTATTCGCTTGCGTTATTTTTGGCCTCACCTTTTCAAATTCTGTCAGAGATTTGTTAGGTCTTGCCCCGGTTGTGCCTTGTCCAACATCACCAAACGTACCAGCCACGAGCTGGTATACTCATTTCCCATGGACGCCCCGATGCGCGTGCTCATGGTTGACATTTACTCAGT
The DNA here is from genome assembly GCA_036939695.1 of Thalassiosira ordinaria. Classification (NCBI taxonomy): domain Eukaryota; phylum Bacillariophyta; class Thalassiosirophyceae; order Thalassiosirales; family Thalassiosiraceae; genus Thalassiosira; species Thalassiosira ordinaria. The sequence continues at coordinate 7,454 of JALLOX010003777.1, forward strand.
TGGTACGGAGTACAACTTTGAGGGAAATCGCTTCCACTTAATTGCGTGTGACGCGATGACCGCTTTCTCTGTCAGTGAACCGACTCCAGAACAGAATGCCACCACCTTTGCTGGTGCGCTTATGAAAATTTGGCTACGCCATGGTTTCTCCCATACCATTGTGGTTGATAAGGACAGCAAGTTCCGCAGTGTCTTCGCCGAAACAGCGAAGCTCTTGAACATTAATATCCATATTGTGTCCGGCGAGAATCATGATCCTATGATGGTCGAGCGGGTCAATCGTTTTCTCAATTCAGCCCTCACGATTTTCTGCAATGAACGAGGTACTGTGAAAGTGTCGGAGTCCGGTATCTTGATGGCTCTTTATGCATGGAATTCAGCTCCCTGTGCCGGCACGGATATATCTCGAAGCCTGGTTGTTGTTGGACGCGAATTTCATTTTCCTATTGACTTTTCTGCCGATGAACACCAGATGCTCACCTCTTCCCCTTCCCGTATCGAGTCCTTTGCAGGAGAGCAAGCCCAGCTTCTCCGCGCGTGCCGAGAGGTCGCACGTGAGTTGATTCATCAACACCGTGCTTACCATCGCGAGCTTATGAATAGCCGCCGGCCCCTCCCACATGTCTATGCCAAAGGCGATGTTGTCTTCGCCCGTAGGTCGGTCAAGTCTGATAAGGCTCGTGGGGTTGTTGCCAAGGTTAAGAGCCCTTATACTGGGCCTTGGGAGGTTGTTGAGAGCTTACCTGGTAGTTCTTACAAGTTGAAGCATAAGTTCAGCGGTGCTTCTGGTAAGCGACACGCTGCTCATATGTCTCCTTTCCCTGACCAACTTGTTCCTTTTGAGCCCGTTGATGGCCCCGACAATAGGTATGGTCAGATGTATCAACCTTTGAAGAAGGATCCCTACGTTGAGGCTGGAATCAAAGGCTTTCAGCCATATCAACCACACCGAGAACCCTTCGAGCCGACCAATTTGACCGCCACAACTTCCGATGATTTGCATTTCCCTTCCTTAGCCGAGCTTAATGCTGAGTTAGGTTGGGACGAAACTGAGCTCACCGCGGTCCTCCACGATGAGTCTCTCTGTCAAGATGTTGAGGTCTTTGCTGGCACCGCTTCGGACGCGTTGGCTCCTACGCCCCCTGTGGCACCGCCTCCTGCTGCTCCAGTCCCTGCTATTGGCGATTTAGCTTCCGCTATCGCTCGCAGTCGTGACAAGCTCTTCCTCATTGCTCACCATATTCCTGGTTCTGAGCAGTCCGAGTGGGCTTTAGTGCGTGTTGCCTGGCAAGATTCCCTCTCTCTTCACCCTTTCTGCCTTCAAGACGGTCGGTTCCTCGTCGAGTTCTATGTGTGCCATCCTCGTGATGAATTCTACAATGCTACCAATCAACGTTATTGGTTACAATACCATGCAAAACTAGACGACCCTATCTCTCCACGGCCTACCACACATCTTATTAGACCTACTTCTTCGTCTGCTGCTTATGCGCGCCAAGAAGGTCTTGTTACCTTTCGCCGTTGGGTCCGTCTGACTAATTCTGATACTTACATCACCGGTCCCTTTGATTTTGCGGTTGTTCAAGGCCGTCAATCCTCTGACCGTGTTTCAGTTGAGCAGTGGAAGATCCTTCACCGCTACTCTTCGTCCTTTGCGAATAGTGTGCCTTCGATTGATCTCCCTGACTACTCAGTTCATGTTGGCTGTTTCCACGACGTGCACACGATTCCATCCAAAAGCCCCCTTTGCTCTCTATGTTGAGCCTATTGCCGAGAGATAACGTGCGGTCAAAAGGACCCTCGTTGCGGTTTCAGCAGCCGCCCCCCGATTTTTTTTTACAACACTCTACAATTTTGCTTTGGCGCCGGCCCCCTTTGGTGTTCCGGCCAATGTTTATTGACATTTCTTAGAACTTTGGAGCTTCTCTTTTGGTTTTTAGTCCCATTTGGACTGTGGATTAGTTGTCACTTCTCTCTCTTGACTCCCATGTGGTCGTCATTTGTTTTTGGGTGGCTTAAGAGGTCTGGACGTCGCCTAGACCTCTGAGCTGGCAGAGAGAAGGACAGACTTCTACGCAGGACGGATTACCAGTTCCCCTGTAGGGCTGGATCCATTCTGACGTTGAGAAGGGGCTGATGGTTGCTTCCTCAACCATCACCTCTCACCTAGAGATAGCCACCATAATCTAAAGATATATGTGCCGCATGGTTTGTGCTGCTTGCTGTACGGACTACGCTGCACTTGAGGAACCTCAAATCTGTGAGTTGGTGAGAATGAAAATTGGGGGGGAGAGGGGCAATTTTTATGTGTATTATTTGAATTTGTAAGACAAACTTATTATCTATTCCTACGTACCGGAAATACAGAATAATCGGCCCAATTAGATTGCAAACTTGTATCGGCTTGCTCAAGAAGACAGATTTTCCAATTTTGAAATACGTACTGAGTCCCACGTTTGCAGTTTCCATGGAATTTTGATTTTATTCGTATCTTTGATTGTATGTACTTCGGAATTAGTGAGACAATGATTTCGGTACCTATTCATACCCGGTGGTAGGTCTTAGAGACACCATATGCCCAATGTTACGGTATCAAACGATAAAACATGTGTAGGTAACTAGGTAATCCTTGGTTTTTGAATGCATACATACCATGATAGGTGTGACATGACTGTTGGTTTAGGTAGGGCACATACATACGTTGAGTGTGTGTTTCCTTTCATAGTTCCTTCCCCTCTAAAAGAAACTGCCCCCTAAAAAGTACAAAAAGTGGTG
>JALLOX010004005.1:0-10410 GCA_036939695.1 Thalassiosira ordinaria
CCATTTTGGGCTGTTTCTTGCAAACTACAGGCCATCCATAATGTATGGCACACTCACAATGACTCATCAACCTTCATATAACTCCCAATGAAGGCATGGGGCAGTTCTACACTTGCTGTCACCTTGTTATATGGGGTGGTGAGGCCTCATCAAGGTGCAATTTGGCCCTAAATTCTGATGCCCTCGGGGCCATTTTTGGCTTTTTCTGGCAAAATATGGCCCATCCATAATATATAACACACTCTCAATGACTCACCATCCTTCATATACCTCCCAATGAGGATTTGGGACATTTATATCCATGTATTTCAAAAGTAGTAAATTACAAAACAAGTAATAGAAATTAACCCCTTACATTAATTTTTATTGGAGCTGAAGTTGGAATAAAAGAAATAGAATGTTATTCTTTATTGCGCGCAAGATCATGCCACTACTTTGCGTAATCACCTTATCAAGCCAATCATATATTGATATGAATGCACGATGCTTTCACTACCACATACAGGTACACTGAAGTACACTGGTTACGTCACTTGTGGGGCTGTTTGACACAAAGCATTTTTTGGGTATTGATCCGATCATATGAGCCGATTGCACCATTAAAAATTATTGGGTGTCTGCAATGGTTTGTTACCATTGTAATGGTTGATTTCATCTTTTTAACCCGTTCTCTGCCCATCCGATTGTTTGAGAGCCCTACGCAGTACCTTGCACATCCTGCCCCCCCCCCCCCCCCCCACATATACACTTGACACAATGACAAGCCATAGAAAAGTATGTCAGGCAGAAAATAAATCAATTTGTAGGTCAAAACAACATCTGTTGGTGGTGTATTACCCAAAAGAGAAGTATCCTAAGGTGCCTAGTTTTGCAGAAGAAGGTAGATCGCCATTCTTCAAGCAACATTTTGTAGAGATTCTCCCCCACAATATTAACCCTAACAGGTAGCCACCGCTCATACCAATGATGTTGAGATACCAGCTCAACTAAAAGGTAGTCACCTCTAGATATTTCCACAATGCTGAGATACCAGCTCAACAGTCAACGGTATTTGCCACTGTTTCCATAATGTTGAGATACCAGCTCAACAGTCAATGGTAGTCACCACATAAATCCTCCAAGTAGAAATATCAGCTCAACGATCAACGGTAGTTTTAGTCTCCATATAAATCCTCCATGCCAAGGTACCAGCTCAATGATCAACGATAGTCACCACATACGTCAAACATGTTGAGATACCACCCCAACAAATCAATTGTAGTCACCACAGTTCCAACAATATTGAAATACCAGCTCAACTAGCTATCGCCGATACCCCCCATAATCCGATATAAGATATCCATTCAAGAGGACCAAATAAGGAATGGTCATCGTGTGTGTAAAGGTTGTGGGGTATGTTGTATCCAAACGAAAATCCAACCGCCACAGCCTTGTCAAAATGACATGCCAAAAAAGTCTTGGTAATTGGAGGAGTCCCAACAAAATTATTCAACTGGAAGCGTTACGCATGGCATGTCCCCATAAACATGATTGCACATCCTCCAATTTACCACACCAATATCTGACTCTGTAGTGAGGATTACAACGACGTTGTTTGGGTGACTGCCCTACATGTACAGAAATGTACATGAGGCCCCTACTTCTCAGAGTCAGAGGAAGTCCATGTAGGCGACGGAAATGGTGAGGCAACGTCAAGAAAGCCACAGGTTTAATTTTTATGATGGTTGTGAATATTGGGTTTTTCGTGTCCCAGGTATCTTGGTCGTACCACCAGAAGTGCAGATATCCGAAAATGTTTTGTTGAATTCCTGCATCAACTCATCTACTTCCTCAGAGAGTATTAAAAGAGGGTGTAAAAATTTAATGACCAAAAACCCACGGCTTCTCTCCATCCCTTCCGCCGCCACTGACAGTTGCCTCCGCCTCCGCCTTCGCTGTCGTAGACAGCGTTGGCGCTGCAGCTGCCATAACATTTGACGCCGCTACGGCCGCCGCCGACGACCACACCACCGTCGACGCAACGGTAGATTTGGAGTTCTGTAGCAATCTCCCGCACCTGCCCACATCTCCGCTGCTGCTGTTAGATCTTGCCGTTGCCAGCGACATCTTGCAACACGTTTACAACGTCTCCGTCCTCCTCGGCTTCTGCCGCCGATGGCAAATGGCGACGCCCAAAGAAGAGAGGGGGGGGGGGTTGGCCATGATGTCCATCACGTGACTTGTTATTTTTCAAGGCATGTACATGCTTACGTAAGTGTGAATAAGCGTGCACACGCTTATGTAAGCGTGATCGATAAGCTTGTCCACGTCTGAAAAACTAAATTATGTATTTAGATCGAAATCTCTCTATTTTAGATTCCCATCCGCAATGTTGCTGACTGTGAATCGGTTCCCCAGGAATGACGGTGAATTCACCCGAATCCGGTGAATTCACTCTTTCACTCGAGGCATCCAGATGAGCTGTTATACCTGGCAGGCGTGCATCATAAATTGTTTGTTCCCAAGTAGAAGCTACAGCCATTGCCGAGGTTTGACAACCTCGTTTCCACTGGAACCCTTTCAAATTCATCATCTACAAGTCCCCATCGTCATTGTTTTGGTGAATTGACGATGACAAATCATCAGTTGTGAGCTCATTTTTTCGGATTTTGACCATCCGCAATCATCACTCATTATCATAAGGTAGGAATTAGTATTTTTACCTAGAATCTACCCATTAAATCTCATCATCTCCCCTCTCGTCCTCGTCTTCGACAGCAACAATGCCTTGCAGATCCGGCAGTCGCCGTCTTGGAAAGGGAGCCACATGTAATGTCCTCCTCAAGAATCTCCGTTCCTCCGAGCTTGTGAGTGCCAAGTTCCCCAACTACACTGCTCAGCAGCGTCTGGGCAATCTCGCCGTCCTTGGGCAAGAACAACGAACATGCAAAGGGAAGACATTTGATGTTGTCATTTTCGAATCGGACTCGGTACCAGGCGAGGAGCTTTGATGTGCTCAACGCTGGGCTGTCGTGACAAAAGAGGGTCCTCTGGATGACTTTTTTGAGCATGCGAGCCGCACACCTGCCCCTCAAGCTCCCGTGGCTGCCGCATTGCCACCCGTGAACAAAAATTGAGATCTGATCGACACCACCGTTCTCAATTCATCCAATCAAGCTGAGGATATCGCTCTTGTTCGAAACTTGGGTTTTGATGTCGATGACGACAATGAGCCGGCTGAGGAGAATATCCCAACCGCTGAGGGCCCCTAGGCAGTTGATTCTGGTCTGTATCCCTCCCAGCGCTGGGGGTGGAGTGGGATAGACCAGAGGCGTATTTCAACTCCCACGGATGTTCAACCTGGCTTCCACAACGAGTGGCACCCCAAGAACAAAACATGGATGGAAACATTCTTCCATCTGTTCCCCATGGTTTGGCTAAAGGAGTTACTCCTCAAGCAGACAACTGAGGCCATGGAGACAGATGAACATGATTTCCTCACCTTTGGGGAATTGCTTCGCTACATCAGGCCGTGGCTTTTGATGGCCACATGCTCGGGGTGGTCACTTGATGACTTATGGAGCAAGGCACCTTTTGATGAGAAGGTTAGGCCCTGCCCCTACAACTTCAATAAGTATATGCCAAGGTACCGCTTTGATACTATCACCAGGGAGCTCCGTTTCACAGACAAGGCAGCACCAGCCTTCTTTGATCGGTTTTGGGAAGTGAGACAGATGATTACCGCCTGGAATGTTTGTATGGCGGCATGCTTCATTGTTGGTTGGGCCGTCTGCCTTGATGAGTCCACGAACATTTGGACCAACCGTTGGACTTGCACAGGGTGTTTTTTTTGCCCAAGGAAGCCACACCCCTTCAGGAATGAGTATCATACCGCGTGCTGTGCTTTGACTGGGATCCTTTTTGTGTTGGAGATGGTAGAGGGCAAAGATCGACCAAAGGAGATGGATAAGCCGGAGTACGAGTACTTGGGCAAGACGGTAAGCCTCCTCCTATGAATGTTGAAGTCCATCTTCCATACTGGGAGATATGTCATCCTTGATTCTGGCCTCTGTGTCTTGAAGGTCTTGATTGAGTTGAAGAAGCTTGGCGTCTTTGCTTGCGCTTTGATCAAGAAGCGTTGGTACTGGCCGACACTCGTTCCCGGCGATGCCATGGAGGCTCACTTTGTTGATGCAATTGAGGGAGTATCGGATGGTGTGTCTTATACTTTGTGGGGCATGAAGGAGCCGGATTATGTGATGAGGATGATGGCTATGGGTGGGCCTTTGTCAGTGGATGAGACGTGCCAAGAGACCAGCCGCCGTGTGGATGGTGGGAAGGTTATCTTTCAATACACTCGGCCCTATGACTTGCACTTCCGTTACCGCCATGCCGTTGACAACCACAACAATCTACGCCATGCCCTTCCCAGCTTGGAGGATACTTGGAGGACAACCAGGTGGGCGGTGAGGGTGTTTACTTTCCTCTTGGCTGTGACGGAGGTCAACGTCTACCTCGTTTTGAAGTATTCCGTCTACATCGGGTCAAAGGAATCTCTTCTTCCCAAGTACCACGAGTTCCGCCGCAGGCTTGCTTGGATGTTCATTGAAAACCCTTACCTTCCCTCCGAAAAGGTTGAAGAGGTGGTGGAGTTTTTCTCTCACATTGGACAGCATAAGCAGGTATCAGCACCCCTCCATGTCAGCCGGTACCACAACCAAAAATGGCTCTGTGATGCCGAAAAGAAGTACAAGCAGTATACTTGCAAAGTCCCCGGGTGTAAAAAGGGGGTGAGAACCTATTGTGTATGCACCCCAGGGGTGTTGCTCTGCACCAACAGTATCATCCAGCATGCTGTGGATGTGGCAGTGATGGAAACACAAAAATCCTGAATTCACTCCCTCGATTTTCAGGTTTCGGTAGTGTGGCTTCTTTGTGATTCTAGGCCTACTTGTAGTTAACAAACCCCCAGTCATAGTTACATATTCTGAATCAGCACAAAATACTGCATCTGATTTGATCTGATAGGCTTTCTCTCATCTTTTTTTACTATGTATCCAATATTAAATGACCCTACGTACATATGGGGTGAATTCACCGGATTGGGCTCCTGGGAAGCCGGAATGTAATGACTTGTCACTTTTTGAGGAATTTCGAGACTAGAGCTGCTGTGCAAGATCGAATCACTTCGACTTTCGACTGTGTTCTCACCACCAGCAAGGTTCTCAATTTCTTCACGCCCAGGGAGTTTTTACAAAAAAGATCTATTAGGGGGGGGGGGGGGGATTAGTAATTTAGGGGGCAATTTGTCATAATGTTATCATACCCTGGTTGTCCTCTCTATATCTAGACACTATTCCAAGCTTCGGCAGGTTGAGCTATGGTTTTGCTTGACAGGACGTTATGGTAGTTTTTATTTTTTGAACTCAATCCCTCGAAGGGTTTTGTGAAAACCTGTGGAAGCAGAGCTAGGTGGAAAGTGGGAAGAGATGTTGAATGAGGTGATGTAACAAAAAGGGGAATAGCATTTGGGGTACTAAAAATATAATTCCTCCCTAAGGAAATTCACACAACAAAAAAGGGAATGATGACGGGATATTAATTGCAAAAAATAACAAGCAAAAGCATGAAAGCAAGAGAGCGAACAGACCGAAAAGATGTAGGAAAGGCAAAGAGCAACAAGAAAGGGATCAAAAAGAAAAGCACGAAAAATAGCAAACACAAATGAGGAAGCAAGAGCGAGTGTGGAAGTGAAGATGAAAAGGTGGATGGGCGGTCAAATGGCTGGAGAGGAGAGAGGAGAGAGGATTACCTACAATAGCAAAGCCGTCCTCGAAGCTTGAGGTACGCAGCACAACAAATTAGTTGTAGGTGGGCAACCGGGATATCAGCCTATCCACTTAGGAGCCAAATATTAGATCTCGAGATATATCGGAGATAACATAGTCAAACATATACTTTTCTGAAAGCTATGGAATAGCTGATTACATATCTGCAAAGATACAGAGCTAAAAATTAAATCCAAAAGAGAAAATCAAGAAAACGTTACGAAAACTCATACTTTTTACGCAAAAAACGAACTATATCATCAACGTTTTGGTCACATTACTAATAAAGCCCACATTTAGCCAATGCATCTTGTCTCACTCCATCATCCATCTTCCAATCAAACCTTTTTTCTTTGGTGTGCCAATCATTTCTGCTACGTGCCACAGATCTGAGCCTCGGCACAGAATTGACTCCTTGGCCACTCATTTCATGCATTTCAAAGCCGCTATGTACCAAATAGTAATTGCTTTGTACCTGAGGCTTGGTAATTCCACTTGATACACGGTAATTCAATTCTCTGGCATTCACATCAATTTTTTCATACCACTGAACAAAAATTGCAACCTCATTTGCACCAACCTCCAATCCATTATCGTATGTCCGAATCCTTCTGGTAGTATTATGCAAAACAGCCATTCCTTCCCATGATGGATTTGACATAACTCTACCCAGCCAAATAGCTTCATCTTCCATCCTGCTATCAAAAAGAACCCAATCACCAATGTTCAATGCAATAGCCATATCATTCCTACTCCTCCTATCTTCTTGAAGTTCTCTTGTCACGTTTGGTCCTGATATTCTCTCGCAGCGTGCTTGATTAAAGGTATAGACATTATTAGTGCTATCTACATCTGCCGCCAATTCATTGCCCAATGATGACATTTCACAACCTTCAATTGTATGGGTACTTCCATTCCACTCAATGAATCCAAGTTGCATCGCAGCAATACAAGCCAGGCAATAGCAAACCCGCCGGCGGTTATAGAGTACGCCTTCATTCCTGACAAGAAACTGATAATTCGAGAAAATATCCTTGAGTGGGATAATTCGAGAAAATATCCTTGAGTGGTGTAATTTTACCTCCGGGGATATCTTCAGGACAATTCTCCTTCATGTACTTTTCAAGCTCTCTCAACTCATTGTTGGTAAAATGTTGCATTGCATAGCTATCATGCGACTTGTCATCGGAGACATGTCCAAAAACAACGTTGTGATTTTTCCTGTGGCGTAGATCGCTTCTGTTAGGACGGTGGATGGTGCCATTCTTATCAGTCACCTCATATTTTTCATTATCTACATCTATAATTTTAGTGACAGTTCCCCAGAATGAATTCATATTGATCGGCTCTCCGGCCTTTTCTCCGTAGACTGTCACCTCATCACCTACTTCAAGCTTCCCAGACTCCTTGTTCCATTCTGAAGAAAGCAACCAAGTCACACATGAAACAAAAAGAGTGTAAGAAACACTACCCCAATACTGAGATTGGACTTGTCTCTTGTTTTTGATGGTCCCATTTTCTGCAAAGTCCTGATTCCTAGTAATCATCAGAGGGCGAATGTTCTGGTCGTATTGGATAGAGGCCGCACGTTCTGTTGAGACCAAGTTGCGATGGTAAGCATGCCTTTCACTTGTCTCTTCATATTTGTCCAGGAATTGAATTAAGTCGCCCTTGGTGGCCTCTAGCACCAGGTTGCGGGCATTCCTACTCTCTGTTGGGCTGTACTCGCCATCCTCATCATCGTCACCTGTAGAGAGTGTTGCTGCCACTTGCTGAGTGTAATGCCGCCAATGAATCTTTTCTTCCTTCCATTCGGACCCGGCAAGAATAGAATTTGCTCTCATTTCACCGTCTTGTTTCAATAGAGCCTTTTTGATATCAAGGGACCACAATTGACGGAAGCCACATTTGTCACACTCTCTTCCGTTGATGCAAGTATATTTTGCGACCTCTAGTCTGCCATCAATAGGAAGACATGGATGTAAACATGCAACGATGGACTCATATTTGGATGGCTTGCAGATGATTTCCTTGATTTTACCTAGTTGGGAAATAGAATTAGAATGTGAAGCAGCATTGGCATTGGTATTCACTCTTGTGATTATACTATCTATTTTCACCGCGGCCCCATTTGATCCTCGTTTCAACTCATTCATGCCCTCACTATGTTTCCGATTACCAGGTAACCAATTACCCTCAGACCCAGGGTAATCAGGGTAATTACCTGGTAAAAAATATTACCACTAGTAATGCCCTTAGATAGGGTAAGGAGAAAGGGGGTTATTACCTCCTTTTACCAGAGGCCAAACAAGAGAATCAGGGTAATTACCCGGTAATTACCCGGAATTACCCGGTAATCGGAAACATGCCCTCACACTCAATGCAACAGCAGCCCGTGTCATGAGCCTTCTTCACCTGGAAAGGAGCATTTTCACGGAAAACACGAGGGGCTTCATGAGGTCTTTTCTCATTCTTATACTTATTGTAAAGTGGCAGGTGTGGTATCTTGAACCCAGCCCACAGCTCGTCAAGAGTCTCAAACCGGTAGATGGTGCGGGCAACTTTAAACTGTGTAGGAAAGTCAGGGTGTCTCAATTTTACAATATCCTTTTTGTTGGGTGACTGTGGAAGCTTACGGAGGTAGTACGCCCTGATGATCCGCTTGTCATTCTCTGGGATAGTATCGGATCTTTCCTCTCGGAAGTACTTGTCTAGTCGTGGTTGCCAACGGACAACCTTAGCACACCCAATATTTTTGTACTTTTTTACGGTTTCATATGGGTGGAGCTGGATGGTGATGGATCCATCACCGTCAATTGCAATTACGGTGGCATCATCGCTACCAGCACATGCTACTCTCTCTCCAACTTCAATCTTTCCTTTCTTACTCAGATACTTGTTGAATGCTTTCCGATTCTGTATGCCAAGTTTGATATATTTAGATTGACGACCTAATCCAAACAGTTTGGCAAAGTGGCGAAGAGATATTGCTAGATTGTTTTTATTTTTTTCGGCAATAGGTTCTGTTGCGGCTACCCCTACTTCGCCTCCAGTGCCGTCCGCTACTTCCTCATCTCCAGTGCCTGGCTCTACTTCCTCAGCATGTTGTTCAGTTTCAGTTTCAGTTTCATCCAACTCCTCACACTCATCGTCATCCCCTACCGGAATCATAATGGAGCAGAATCCTGTCAAGAGTTGAGCTGACCGTAAGTTGAATGATCTACCCTGGATTCCCTTGATCGCGGACTTGGCATTATCTACCATCTTACTGACCATGGTCACAGTCTTCTTAGTCTCTGCAGACAATACCTCACATTCATCTAGGCCTGACTTGGAGAGGTCAGACACAATGGCAGATAGTATTTCCCCTGCCCGGCAAAGCTTCTTGTCGCTCCGCTTCTCCAGCTCTGCCAATACACATTGCTTCGCAAAAGTCCGAGCTGTGGGATTGGAGAAAGTGGCCCCGTTCTCCCAATCATTGGATTTAATTGCCTCCACTCTTGTTTGTTGCCCCTTCATTGCTGCCATTGACAACTTCATGGCCTCAATTCTTAGCTTGTTCACTTCATTTTCAAATGACTTCCACAGCAATTCCCAAGGCCACTTACAGTTCATATACACCATGGCCGTTCCCACCGAGAGATCCACTTTAAAATCCCCAGCTTTCTCTGTGAGAGCACTTCTCACTTTGTTCATCATAAAGTTTGCAGGATCTTCTGCCATCCAAGCTTTTTTGTCAGTCCATACCTTTATCCTGCCACCCCCAACAGAGCAGTTATCCAAAGTGATCTGATAGCAGGCCTTGTACCATTCCTCCACACCAGCAGTGTCTTCATTCTTGTTGCTCTTTTTCCCTGCTTTCTTCTGCTGGGGCTTCATGAGAATGACATTGTTGATGACAATCTCCCGGATTGTTGGTTTATTGCTTCCGGTTTCAGCAGGAATTGGAGAAGGTTGAGCAGTTTTGAAGCGGGAGATTTGGGGAATGCGGCTGGGAGTAAGATGGCTGGGACGCTGATCCACTGCTCCGCGCTTGCGACGGGGAGGAGACAGGGGCATGTTGAGGGCAGAGGGTTCTTTCCCTGCCTCTGAATTTGCTGTGGATTGATTATTTTTTCTTCTCTGAGCAGCCCCCCTCCCCCTACCCCTGCCGGCTCTAGAACCAGCTCCATGATCACCAACACGGCCAGCATGACGGCCAGATCCACGGGGAACGCGGCCGCTATCGTTGCACGCCGTTTCAGGACCATCGTCTGACGATATCACAAATCTCGATGATCTTCGAGTTCCACCCGTGTTCGAATTCGGATGGCTCGAAGGATTCGAACTATCTCTACTGCCACTCCCACGCTGAGCGGCAGTGCCAGAGACGCTACGACCGTGTCCGCCATGACGTTGACGACCGATACGTCCGGTCGGATGATGAGTATCTCGTTCCCTACCCATCAGGAAAGCATTTTGAGGAAGGGAGATAGGATGATGGGTAGATCGCCATGGTCTCGACGGAACAATGGAATGGTGGATTTTGATCCGTCCTGAGTTTGGCGGCGGTCTAGGTAAAAGAGTGCGGGGCAGTTTGAATCCTGACCGTAGTGCTTTATGA
>JALLOX010004031.1:0-11510 GCA_036939695.1 Thalassiosira ordinaria
TGCTATGACGTTTGTGTTCTTTAGACGTATTTGTTCTGTGGCAAATCGTCATACCACGTGTGCAGATTAGCCGAGAGTTTTCTAGGTATTCCGGTATTTTCCCTGAGGAAATGCACTCGGGTGCGTACATATAATACTTTGGCCATTTTTGATTATGGGCCTGGTTGAGACCTGGGACATAGTATATAGTACGCTCGTCTGGCGTACTTTTGAAGGAAATGCGGGAAACTGGCGCAAAAAGTACAAAAACTTATGCAATTTTCCATCCATCCAGGAGCATCCAACAGACTCTATTACAGTGGAACGCCACTAATAATTTAATTTGGCTTATTCACCCCATAAGGCCCTTATCTGGACCAGTCCTAGCCTGAGTCTTAGGCGAGGTGTATGTCCTCGCGGCAGAAAACGTCTTGACAGTAGTAGGTAGTTGGCTAAGTCGTACACTGTGTAGGTAGATATTACTGAAAAATAGCTCGTGGCGCGGAGGGGGGAGGGTTAACTTTTGGGGTGGGATTATACTGCCGGGTGTTAGTTCGAGGTACAGCTCACTGTTAGGGACACCGGTGTCTCAGGGATCAAAGATTACAAGAAGACACCTCTTTTGAGAGGCATCAGTGCGTCAAGGAAATGTACTGGCCGCACAGGCAGAAGGGGTGCTGGCAGTGACAGTGAATATGTGAACAGGCGATGCAATGCCTGAAAGAGGGCATTGCAAAGGAGCTTTCTCTTTGGGTATATGAAAATAGAGGTAAAAGCTTGTGTTTCAACAACTGAATCGAAGACCTTAAATAAGTAAAATGATTTTGAAAGTTTTCAATCTGATCATTCTTTCAAAAAAAAATCCAGAAAATTTTTGAATTCAGCAATCTATCAAAATGTTTTGCTAGTGCTAGGTTTTTACATTCATTTATGAAAACCCTGAAATTCTTCCAAAGCATTTTCCGAATTATTTTATCACAACTTTTATTTGTCCGGTAGAATAGAAACATCTCTTTCCATGACCACATTTTGGTAGTTGATTTTTTTGGTTCCTGTGTGCCGTGGATCCCTCCCCACTGCGCAAATGCTTGAAAGGGGGGGGGGGGGGGGGGGGGGGGGGGGGGGGGGCAGTCTACCAAGTATGGGGCTAATAAGAACTTTCCGAAAAGGATGATGTCATTTACATTTGAATGATCCGCTTAGAAGTAAAAACAGGACAGAAGCGCGGTGCTGGCTCGGCAACAAGATGCTGTTTGTCCAAGATTATCTCAATTGCTTGCACATGCACGCAACGGGCCCGGCACAGCGGATTTACTTTCAGTTTTTTGGGACATTTTCACGTGCAACACAATAATTTCCACGCCCAATCATGGAAAATACCGAGTAACCTGCTAGATTTACGCTCACCCCTTCAAACTTGCCCCCAAAGTCTCTGGAACACCATCTTGTCCAGAGACAGCTGAGTTGCTCCCTCCACCACGATAATTTTTGGATGCGTACAACATGTGATGTGGGTTGCACCCAATCTGTAGGTACATTAGCCCTTGAGGTGTCTTCTGTGCTCGCGATCAAGACTTTAGTACAAGTCACGAGTACAACGAGTGACTCGTAAAAATCAAAACTCACCTCCTCAGTAATCATGCCCTTCTTCGCAAAATGCATCTGAGTATTCCTCCCAAACTTGCCCTCCCTCTTATCCACCCACTCCTTACAAATCTTTGGCAGTCCATCTCGAGGATTCACATCACATGGTCCAGGTGTGTTATACAGCCGTATGGATGGCGTGTCTGGATCACCCAGATGGACTCTCCTATAAAGAATGAAGAATTCATGCCCTGTCTTGGCTTGGGTGGCAATTTTGTGCTCCTTGGTGGAATTGGGGAAGGCATCATTGCATGGAACATTTCTGATAGGTGAGAATTCAGGGTCGAGAGGATCAAGGTTAGGTTTGATGTTGGCTTCCTTTACCAGTTCTTCATTGATGGATGTAGCTACACAGAGGGCTGATGAAGATTTGAGGGAGGAAGATGATGGTATGATGATATGAGGGGTAGAAGAAGGAAGAGGAGGAGCATGTTGCTCTTTAGGCAGGACAGGATGATTATTGTTGACCTTGGCTGATTATTGTATTGTAAATATATATCCATTCGATGTTCCCACCTCGACCCTTCTCAAACATCATCCTCCTCTTCCCTTTCTTCCTTCCTCCTCCCCTCTTATACACAATTGTTGAGTGCTCCAACTAACACTGATTGTTTTGTTTCTCTTCCTTTAAATGAAATGAGAGCAGTAAGTAGTTGATGGTGATCATATCATTAAATGTTGATTTTGTGATGAAAATGCTATTATTGCAGGTGTTGGGAGAAATCATAGGGAAGACAGTTATTGTGAATTGGTTATTGCCACTTGCATCAAAGCTGGTGAAGGTGACAAGGACGCCGCATGCCAAAACAATCTTGTTCTAGCCTCACCAGCTTCCTTGCCTTCTTCATTGGGAATAGTCTTTTCAACCTTTTAAAAATATTGTTTTTAGAATCGAGGTTGGAGATGTATAGAAATTCTTTACCTTTTTTAATCTTCTGGAGAATGACACTGAAACCAAAGGTTACACTATTTGCATACTACTAAGCCTTCAACACATGTCCTGAGGCGGCCACACATTGTATGTGTAATGGCTGGAAGAAAATTCCCTCCACTTTTGCAGACCATACAAATACTCATAAAAAATTTGTATGTGTCCGTACATGTGTAGTATTGTTGGGTTCATAACCTTTTGGCCACTAGGCCACAAGTACCTAATTGGTGGCCTAGAGTGGCAAAAGTATCTCACCATAGGGTGGAGCACACACATGTAGCAATCTGACACCCAAGACTACTACTTACAAGGCACCCTACAGACTTACTATGCTGCTAAGGCCCTCTACCCATTGATCAACTTGATGTAGTATCAACATGCGACTATGGCGGAAATGGAATCCTCTACCTCCGCAACGACACAGACCTGGAATCAAACCTGTTTGTTAGGGGTCACGTTTTACTGTGGTGACTGCCCTCCCGCACTAAACTTATGTTGGGTTCATAACCTTTTGGCCACTAGGCCACACAGACCTAATTGATTAGGTACTCGTGGCCTAGTGGCCAAAAGGTTATGAACCCAACATGAGTTTCGTGTGTCGAGGGTTCGAAACCCGAGTGGGTTCGATACCCTTTCATGTCTACGCTAATCGATATGTAGAGAGCCCTATACGTAGTAAGATGGGTCGTAGGTGAATTAGTGGGGTCATGTGTCACTGTGGTGACTGCCCTCGCGCACTAAACTTGCCAAAAGGTTATGAACCCAACAACTATTTTAGGAGGGAAATTTTCTTTCTAAAACTGGCGATCTTCAAGTATTTCTTGTCAACAAAATTTGACGCCACACTTCTTGCAGAAAAGTTTCAAACATGCTACCACCCCACAGCACACAACCCCAACCATTATTGAGATGAGAACAAAGGAGCAGGGGAACTTCATTTATCTTGCCTCATAGCAACTTGCTCCTCAGAAAATATCTATTACTGGTCTTGTCATAAATTTGCCTCAATCCTTCATGCATCACTGCATTCTCATCATCATACATCAGTTTTTGTTATCCTCTCAAATGTCTCTTCTTATGACAATCTGCAAGCACATTTGCATCTGATATCTGCCCTGTATACAGTCTTCATTGTCTCTCAACACATTGAACAACATTCTGGTACAATCTATGCCATCACCGTATTCATTTTCTTTGCTGTGGCCTTCCTCTGACTCACTCCTGACGGCCTCCATTTGAATATGATCATCGTATTACCATACATTTCACCCACCTTCATTTCTAACTCCAATACATTCCCCACCAACCATCCTTCAATATTCTTGCATTACAGAGAAATCACCAATAGAAAAGGCAAGGCACAATCATTCTTCTGGTAAATGGTAAATAGGATTTCTGCCACAATATTGTACCCAACCCCAAAACTGTACCCAAAGTTTTTACCCTAAAATTATTCACTTTTTCAGTTGGCCGTCTTGCCAGCTTTCGCTATATTTGCTCAAACCTCATTCCGCCCATCCTATTACAATATGTCTAATTTGGGGTTGCTATATTTTTGATTAGCTTGGGAGGATTTGGACTTTGAGAACCCCCCAGAGGGGCAAAGACAAAAATATCCTAAAAATGGTATATCGCTAACACATGGGACGTATGTCATGCTATTAAGTAAGCAAGCGGTACCAACATGCAATAAGCCAGCTCATATCAAGTAGTAATGTACTTACTTATTTCCTTACTTATTGAATTTCTTTTCTACTTTCTTCAGGGCTCCAAGACTGATGTGAGGCAATACTATCAACTTTCCACTCATGCTATCAACCTTTTTAGGGAAGAAAGAAAAGGACGACTCCCAAGTCTACAGGCTCAAATACAGAGGTGAAACAATACCTGAAATCTCTACTGCTTACCAGTTCATCTGCTTATTTTACCTTTTATCTTTCCTCCATACTAGGTGATAGTAGCAAGTTCTGTCAAATGTTGTTCTTTGTTAACTATTTTTCAGCATCTTGTTAATCCACATCTTTGGTGAAACACAATAGCTTGCTTCAATGGAGGCAGTACGCTTATGCCTGCTTATGGTTTTCAGGTACTATGGACAGGCGATCCCTAGCTAGCGTCGAGTTACCGACACCCGTGATTAGATTGTTCAGCCTAGTACCTGATCAATCTGACCAGAAACACAATAGCTTGCTTCAATGGAGTTAGTGCACTTATGCCTGCTTATGCCTTTCAGGTAACATGGTTTGGGGACATGTGGAGGGCTTGCTTTCACTGGATGTCTTGGTATCAAGTCAAGTAGGGGGCCAATGAAATGCCAGATGCCAAAGGATAGGATCCTGCCCCCAAAAAGATGGTGTTTTTCTTTGTGACAGCAAAGTAGGAACAAACTGGACTAAAGATGAAGGAATAGTCTTTCTCAAGAACCTCAACTCACCAGCTGTCACTCTTGATTCCATAATATGGTTTCTGGATAGTACGCTGACCGAATTATAATTGTGAAAAATTATCATTTGCATCTTGGCGAGGTGGATAATCTACTCTGGACCTCTCCTTCTAAGTGCATCATTTGTGATGCCTTTGTTGTTAATGAACGTGTGCAAGAGTTGGTGATGGTTGAGATGGAGAAAGATTGGGAAGACAAAGAGCAAATCCAACAGCGGACATGTGAAACAAAAGAGGTGGACTCTTGTTAGTGACCTCACTCTCTATTGTATGGGTGTTACGACTAAGGCTCAGTTCAAGGAGGCGTTAGACGGTGGTTATCAGTTGAGTGAGATACACATTTCTCAAAGAAAATGGGTGGGTGCAAGGAATTATAATCTCACAGTGATTGCAAAGATGCTATCTAGACTTTGGATGATTCAGTAAAAGATATTGATTCAAAAGTATACTAGAATAACACTGGTTGAGATTTGTGACGAAATTGAGTAAAGTCTCTGTAGGAGCTCGGATTTTCTAAAATAGATGTGTGTGTGTGATAATAATAATGTTGCTACTGCAATGTTTCCAATGCAAAGATCGTGAACGATCTGGGTTATTGTCTAGGTGCTCGCCGCACTGGTAAGAAAAAAGGAAAGATGGAGGGAGGTGGTCCAGCGCAATGCCACAAGGACATTGCGCTGGGTTTACATCTACATCATTATGAACATATTTGAGACCCAAGTGAGTGTTACCCCAGCGTAGAGGAACAAAGGCGGAAACCTCTTCGAAAATGGCTATCATGTTAGGTATGANTAAACGTGTTCGTTGCTCTACCAAGCCAAGCACCGTTGCTTTGTTGCCTTGTATGGTTCGCCGTTCGCCGTGGCTTCATGGGTACCGCTATGATTGTCATGACCATAATAATATTGTCCATGATTTCATCTCAGTCCCATCATTCCCAGCACTTTCCAGATCCGTTAGTACAAATTTGTTTGTTCCCATCGTCTATTGTACGGGCTTTTGCATCATCATTTGTTTGCGTTGTTTGCCAGCATCATTCGTTTCGTCATTTGTTCATCTTTTAGTCAACTTAGTTCGCCGTTCGTTTCGCAATTAGCTCGATCGTTCAGGATCATTTGCCATTCGGTGGGCCCTTCGATTTCGATGATGTGTCATCGCATCCTTGATTTCGCTTTTCGTTTCTGATCTGTTCTGATTTGTTTTCATCACTCGTTTTGCCATTCTAGATCCGTTTCATCGCTCGGAGGCCACGGCCACGGTCAGGGGTGAATCTTTGTCTCGCTTGTCATTTGAACTCATTCGAACTTGCTTTGTCCTTCACTTTTCGCTTCGTCATTTGCTTTGTCCTTCGCTGTCGTCGCTTCGTCGATCCTTCTCCATCTTCCATCGTTCACCGTTAGTGCTGTGTGAATTCGTTGTTGAATGAAAAAGGTTTTCGAATTATTTTAAAAATTGATTCATTGAAGCGCCGGATTCGGTTATCCCAGTTGTTATTTTTTGTTTCCTTGCGCGTGATGGGTCCCTCCCCACACGCTGATTGGCTGTTGCTGCCAGTAATAGTACCTTTGGTGGGAGTGTGGGCATTTCAACTAGATCACAAATTACTCTGTTGGGTGTTGTACTGGAGAACAAAGCAAGACTTTGTCTGAAGGTTTTCACTACAATACAAAGATCACATGGTTATCTCATCTTCATCCGTTCAAGTGGTGCTACAAAACAATGGATAGGAAGTCAATGTCTACAGAAAAAATCTATCATTTGTGTATGGCGGCAGCCATGCAATTGCCTGGCACTATCACAATAAAATATGGGCATGAATCAAAATAAGAATCTCTCCTTATTATAAGCTTAGCAACATAAGTAAAATAAATCCTCAAGAATCTGTTCCCTTCGCATGAATTACCACGATCAGGTTCCAGCGGTTTGTTTACTCTCACTCCTGTAATAAAAGTGAGTGTGTATGTTTCTCAGCTGTTTCATTAAAACAACAAGCTCCCGCACAGATATTTCAACGTTTCTCTCATCATCCATCAGATATTGGTGAAGGATTCCACCCTCTTGAATGTGTGGTGTCAAAGGTGGCATATTGGCTTGAATTTGCCTACAAAAAAAGCAAAGTCAAATGACAACCATAGCACGCACACAAAACATCCATCCAACAGACAACAATCACAACTTCCCCAAATGTCTCAATTTCAACCTCTTTCACCACACTTAGGCAGAAAGATCAATCAAGGGGTTGACAACATTGTCCACATCCTCCAAATACAACTTATTGCCCTTCTCCTTATAAAGCTCACTCATCTCCTCCATACCCGCCTTGAGCGCATCCTCCGTCACACCATACCCATTCTCCTCAGCATACTGACGCACATCCTCGGTAATCTTCATGCTGCAAAACTTTGGTCCACACATGCTGCAAAAGTGAGAGCTCTTGGAAGCATCGCTATCAAGGGTCTCGTCATGGAAGGCACGCGCCGTCACGGGGTCGAGGGCCAAGTTGAACTGATCATTCCAACGGAACTCGAAGCGGGCCTTGGAGAGCGCATCATCTCGGTCTTGGGCACCGGGGAGCTCCTTGGCGAGGTCAGCGGCATGGGCGGCAATCTTGTAGGCGATGATGCCAGCCTTGACATCGTCACGGTTGGGTAGGCCAAGGTGCTCCTTGGGGGTGACGTAGCAAAGCATGGCGGTACCAAGGGCGGCAATGTTGGCGGCTCCAATGGCCGAGGTAATGTGATCGTATCCGGGTGCAATGTCAGTGGTGAGGGGTCCAAGGGTGTAGAAGGGAGCCTCATTACACCAGTCAAGCTGATTGCGCATGTTCTCCGGAATCTTGTGGAGGGGAACGTGTCCGGGTCCCTCATTCATGACCTGCACATCCTTCTCCCACGCACGGCGAGTCAACTCTCCCTGGGTCATCAACTCTGCAAATTGGGATTCATCGTTGGCATCGTAGATGCTTCCGGGGCGAAGACCGTCACCGATGGATAGGGCAATGTCGTACTCGGCGCAAATGTCAAGGATGTCGTCCCAGTGCTCGTAGGCGAAGTTCTCCTTGTGGTGGAAGATGTTCCACTTGGCGTGGATGGAGCCACCGCGGGAGACGATACCGGTCTTACGGGAGACAGTCATGGGGACGTAACGGAGAAGGACTCCAGCATGGATGGTGAAGTCTGTGAAATACATGAACAGATGAGATTTTCATGAGATTAATCAGGATATGCAGAGATTTCATGTGAACAAAATTGGCCGCTGAAACTTACAATCTACGCCCTGCTCGGCCTGCTCAATAAGGGTCTGCCTGAACACTTCCCAGTTCAAATCTTCAGCAATGCCATCAACCTGAAATGGGGGAAAGTTCATAAGGAAAAGTTGATGAGATGGAATGAAACCAATCAGGAGAAGCAAAGAATACATTCCAACCTTCTCACAGTCCAAAATCAAAAAACTACAAGTGTACGTACCTTCTCCAAAGCCTGATAAATTGGCACAGTCCCCACAGGAATAGGACTATTCCTCATAATCCACTCCCTCGTCTCATGAATATGTTTCCCGGTACTCAAATCCATCAAGGTATCCGCTCCCCAAAGTGTACTCCACTGCAACTTCTCCACCTCCTCTTCAATACTCGAGGTAATGGCACTATTGCCAATGTTGGCATTAATCTTAACCTTGAACATACGTCCAATGATTTGAGGCTCGAGCTCGAGGTGATTCTTGTTGGAGGTGATGATGGCTCGGCCGCGGGCTACCTCGGAGCGGACGAATTCGGGGGTGACTCCCTCGCGTTCGGCGACGAATTGCATCTGTGGAGATTATGATCATATAGATGGGTGAATAATGGGGTTAGATATTGATGGGTGACGTGAGATATTTTATGGCATCAAAAGAGCGGACATCAAAGTACTTTCGTAGACATATCTCATGCATACCAACTCAAGATCAACACACAACATGTGCAGCTCTTTGACAAAGATAAAACTCACCTCCTCAGTAATCATGCCCTTCTTGGCAAAATGCATCTGCGTATACCTCTCAAACTTGCCCTCCCTCTTATCCACCCACTCCTTACGAATCTTTGGCAGACCATCATGAGGATTCACATCCCGTGGTCCAGACGTGTCATACAAGTCAATAGACGGCATGTCGGGATCCTCCAAATGAACTCTTCGAAAGGGAATGGAGAGTTCATGTCCCGTCTCGGCATGAGTAGCAGTTTTGTACTCCTTGGTGGAGTTGGGGAAGGCATCATTATAAGGGACGGATTTGATACGAGAGAATTCGGGGTTGAATGGATCGAGGGTGGGTTTGGTACGGAGAGTAGATTTGATGTTGGCTTCCTTTGTGACGAGTTCTTCGTTGATGGGTGTGGCGACGCGGAGGGCGGAGGAGGATTTGAGGGAGGTGAGTGCGGGTGAGAATGCCACGGCTGTGGGAGCGCAGAGGGCGGCGGCGACGGCGAGAGAGCGGAAGAGCATGATTCTATTCTTTGGTGATACAAATGGAAAGAGTCTAGGTATTGGATGGTATGTTTGTTGGATCTTTCCAAATTGGATTTTATGGCCATCAATGATGAGAATCTTTTGCGGAGGTGAACCAAGCAATGGTGGCATCGGCATCTCAACTCAACATCAAATAATTCCATTGATTTGCGGTGTCGGTGGGCTTGCTGATTGATTTTTCGGCACTTTGGATTTGCGGCTCTGATGCACCGAGTGCGCACGTGTTGTGCCAGTCAATATCTTTGCCATCAGCGATCATATTTTGTACATATCCACGCTAGATTTGTGTAAAGAAATCGCTGAGAAGTTAGGTGACGTCAGCGAATCTTTCTCAGATCCGCCTCAAACTCAAAGTTCACCCAATCCATCACAATCATAATCAGAGACAATATCACCAAGCAAAATATCAATGCCAATCAGTGCCAATGGCCAAAAGATCCACATGGCTGGGCAATGGAAAGCATTCTCATTCTATTGGCATTGAAAATACCTCTGATACGATTGTAGCGATGCCTCCACTCAATCCAACACCACCTTCATCTCCAACGCCGCAGTCACCTCTAGCTTCTGCGGCGGCAGTGCCGCCAGTAACTAAAGCAGGCGTGCGAAGACGTGCCACAGCAACAAGTAACACCTCAACTACAGCAGTTGGAGCTACAACTGTGTCCAGGAATTTACCATCATCACCTTCTCCATCACGTGCTCTCTTGTGGAAAGAACACCAAAAACAGTTATGTCGACTTGGAAAGGTGCTTGCGGGTCCTTCTCGTGCAAGTACGTCATATGAATTTCTTTGTATAACTTATTACATTTTTGCACATTCAAAATTGGTACATATTTTGGGTATCAAATCTTTTATGTTGATGGCACAACATTATTGCATCCTTGACTTTGACATGGAGTCTGAGATTGAGCGTATGCGTTAGTTTATATTTATGTGCTTTTCAAGAGATGCAGTAAGGGAAAATATGAAGCTACGCATATTATTCTTGTAAAGGATACTTTTGCAAAACAGTCTTATGATTGCAGATGGCTTGGTCTACTTTTGATTTCGTTGTACTATCTTTTGATACTGATGCATCAATATTATTTCGAAGGCCAACTTGTGTAAAATGGCTTGATTCAGTCCAATAGAAGTGTCAAGGGATTGGATGTTATTATAGATTCTTGCCTCTGGCATCATCTCGAGGGTAGTTATCACGACAATTTTCATCACTGCTCATGTTATTTTAAGATCCATATTATGGATAGTAGAAAAGTCTTGACACAGTAGTCAGCCACTGTTTTATAGGTGTATCGCAAATATCAATTTTACAGCTTAGTATGTATGTTTCAAAAGAGTTTTGTTTCAAAAATGCTGGATAAGACCGCTGAAAGATTTGCATGAAATGTCTTTATTCTTTCCCATTCTTAGGTTTGACTTGCATATCTCTCTCTAACAATTCCCATTTTTCCAATTATACTTTGTTCTTGATTCAGTTGCACCCATTGCAATAATAGGAGGTACAGTCTCCGTCTACTCCTCTGCCATCAAACTCTCAAACAATCCCGATTTTACTCCAATATCCATAGTCTATCTCATCCTACTAGCGTTAAACTACGCAATTATGCCAAGACTATCGAAACGATACATACACCCCAGCATAAACAAACAATCTGTGGCATTGGCAGAGGAGGTGGTCAAAACGAGTTTGGGCGTTGGTGGGTGGGTCATTACAAGCTACATCACAGCTTCCAAAGCAAATGAAGATTCATAGCTTCTGTACTTGCAGAACAGCTGCAAAATTGGTCGCCTGCATCTACACTTGTTGCTGCCGGATTGCCATCAGCTCTCTATGCGCTACAAGGCACGTTAACATATACTGCATACCAAAATTTGGATGCTGTGACATTCAATGGTCTGACACAATTGAAGGTATTGAGTTCAGCATTATGTTGTTATATAGTGTTGGGCAAACAACAAAGCATGATGCAAATGTTGAGTTTGGGATTATTGATGGCGAGTACTG
>JALLOX010004054.1:0-11916 GCA_036939695.1 Thalassiosira ordinaria
CTGCTTGAGGGCAAAACGAATCGACTTGTCTTTTTGCCTGTTCTCGTTCCAAGTATGGCCCGTTGCAAATGAAGCAGTTTCAACATGCCTGCGATATTGTGGAGACAATTCTGCCAAGAGCTCCTTGTTCTGGCGTAGCGCATGAGCCAGAGAGCGATAGAGATGTGACATCAGATGGAATACCCATGGGGCTCCCTCTCCAAGACGAGCGAGCTTGCCCACCAACCTGTTTGCTTCACCAATACAAAAACGCCTCCTCTGGCGCTCAGGTTTGTTTGGCCATACATCCTCAAGCAGGTGAAATACCTCGAGGCGGTACTCGAGAGTGATACCAACCACTAGGCGGCGTGAGTTCACACGCAGGCCAAGGAAAATCTGCTCGATTCCCACGCAAGATTCAAGCCATTTGTCCATAGCGAGCGGACATTGGCGAAACTCAGGCTCTGGGTCACCCATGACAAGGAAAATTGCCTCAATAGTGATTGCAATTCGTTTTTCCATAGCCTTACGACCGCAGGCAGCAATCAAGGCATCATCAACATAAACCCGTACTGGACGTGGAATCTCCTTGCCATGCCTGTCCAGTACCCCAGTATGAAGCTGACAGGGCTGTGCCTGAACCAAAGATGTGGGTCTACCAACTTGATCCCACGACAGCATATCCAAGAGAGAGCGATGCTTGACAACTAGATCCTCTCGATCAGCCAATGAGACTGTCAGTCCTTCGATAGCTCGGCGAAAAGGTTCCCAGCTAGTGGCGGATGTATTGGAGCCAAAGACCATCGCAGTCGTAAGGCAGAAGAAACCTCTTGCGGAGAAGCCAAAAGCACCAGTAACGTCGGGAGCAATCTTGGGCCAACGAAAACAGGCCTTGGCGTCAGCTCCAACCATGAAAATGTCAAGGTCTGGCCAGCTAATCCTCATGTTGTACAGGTGCACAAAGAAGTCAATCTTGGCGTCACCAAAGGTAATCTCCGCCTCGTACAAGGTGGAAGTGATTTCGTTCATGACCTTATCCATCGCTGTACGCATGGTAGATCCATCCCATACTACTCTCGGGTTTTTCCCAGGCTTTAGAATTAGACCTTGGGGGGTATGGCGCAGGTAGGGCGAGAAATAGCAAGTCCAACCGTGAAGGAGGGCGATATGGTCGTTTCTCTCTTCCTTGTTGAGAGTTTTGTCAGCAATGTCTGGATTCTCTTCAAAGGCCTTTTGGTTGCCGCGAGCCATCATGGTCCATTTGTTTTCCGAATCCTCGAGGTAGTTCAGTTTGGCAGGGCATCCCTTCGTGAGAATACGCTCGGCGTGAGTATAGTCCTCATCAGAAAGGACTGGGCGAATGGCTGCTAAGATTTTCTTCCAAGGGCGCAGGTCTCCCGTCAGCTCTCGACGTACTAGGCGCACCAGTCGGCCTGGATCCAGTCCACAGTCAATGAAAGCCGCTGTCATCATATCGACCCGATGCGGGTCAATCTCTTTCTGAGACGCATAGAATACCCTGTGCTCAAGGATAGGAGAATAATCAACCGTCATCAATCGTAGAACACTGGGGATCGCCACTGAAAAGGGCTTGCTAATGCACGCCATTGCCAGATGATCTCGTTCGTCCAATGGAGATACCCTACTAACCATTACCACAATTGCCACGTGATGAAACATAAGGAATTTCTCACGATAGCACATGTCCTCCTGAGGACGCATCACCTCTGATTTTACCAAGTCGTACTGAGATGGTGGATTTTGGCCAATCATTCGTTGTAGCTTACCTTTTTTCTGTGAAACGATAGGACCGCAGTATGCGCTGCCAAACCTGACTGAGTACTCATGGAGCACGTCGTTCTTCATCTTGGCTCCTTTGATCAGCAACGCATTATCCTCAGATATCGTCGAAGGTTTGGATACTTTTACTTCTGTGGCTCCCACTTCAACCGAATCCAAGGCTGGAAGTTTCGTAGCAGCATCCGTTTGTGAGACAGGATCAAAAAGCACATCAGACCTCTGAGCCGATGCTGCAGGTTTCTTCATCTCTGACTTTCTGATTATGTTACTATTCAAGCTATGGCTAAAGACTTGGTCAAAATCCTGAACCTGATGCCTTTTGTCACCTATTCATTTGGAGAATTCATGAAATATAATGACGTAAATCAGGGTTGGCCAGGTGAAGAGGAAGTACAGGAAGAACAAAAACAAAAAAACAGCCTGAGGAGGAAGAATAACCTCCACTCTGTGAACTCAAACACATCACTTGGGACCAGATGCATCACCAAGGAGCTTGTGGTACTTGGGCTTGAGCTTGCTCCTGTCAAACGCAGCAGCGTTGAACCAACCACAACCTGTAGCAAGGAAGTGATCCCCGATCTTGTCCAAGTCCGCCTCCGGCACGAACTTAGGTGAGGAATAATGTTCCCTCGTGCAACCCTTATCTTTAATGCGACAGGCCCTTTCCTGGCAAGCAAATTCGCCACAAGGGTCCTTGGACAAACCAAGGGCAGCAGGGAACACTTCATTCAAACGAGCTCTGGGATCCTTGAGGAAAAACATACCTCGTGACAAGGCGCCATCGGAGGGGTCAGAATCTGGCTTGAGTCCACGCCTCTTACGGGTGCGCTTGGACTGAGCTAAGTCGTCAGCTGACTCCGCAAGTTCCTGTGATGTAGCAGCTGGAGGTTCCCGCTTGGGGGAGGTAGAACGAGTAGGTGCAGAGGGAGCACCCATGGATGGAGGAGGGGTGATCCTTGGGCGCAAGGTGCAAGGTGTCATCGTAGCGAAGAGATTTTCGAATGACTCCTTCATCCTAACAATTGCCTTCACTGCTCTGTTGAGGCTAGTCTTCGAAAGCTCCGAAGCAGGACGACGAGTGTCAGCAATGTTGATGTTCTCGTAGTCCAATGCAAAAGCAGACAAGTGGGTGTAAAAAGTCTCCGTGAATGAGTATAGCACGAAAGGAACCTGCCCATCCGATCCCTGAGTAAATTCCATCCACTTGGTAAAGTCGCGACCGACTACAAATTTGACCGCATCCATGAGTACCTGACGAATGATGGTATCCTTGCCCTGGTTCTTCAACTCCTCCATATCCACAAGGGCAGTGAAAATCGTCTTGGCGTTTACACACGTCCTGCTGTAGTCGATGGTGTCCACGATGGTACCAATGCGCTCAATAGCGGTCTTGGGAGGTGTTTTCCTTGAGTCGATAATATCCACGCGGGACTCATTTCTTTGCTTGGCATCGAACTCCTTTGCCTTAGCTACTTTCACATTGTCAAGTTGAGGTAGAAAGCCATCCAAACCAAGAGCATTGCTTGAGTTATAGAGGGAGAGAGCTGGCTTCTTCTCCACATTTCCATTGAGCAAATGCTGCGCAAATGCCTTCTGGACGACTTCCATGGTGACCATGTTCGACCAAATGCTAGTGCTATCCTGTTGGCGTGCCTTGTCGATGGCTGTCATCAACATGTCCTGACATTCAACGGCCTGAGAAGCTTTAGGCAGGTCAAAAACATTCAAGGTTGACTTAGAGAAAGGGGCGTAGCTGAGGTCCGATACCGAGCCCTTCTCCCAGTCAATGACACCACAGATGTTCAGAAGGGTGAGGCGAGCTTTGCCACGCTTGGAGTCGCGATCCTTCTCCTCATCTGCAGCAGAGATCACTCGAATACCTGCGATACCATTGGCGGTCAAGGACACAGGACCTGGGGCTGGAGCCCCGCCTGTCACATCATCCAGGCCAGGGAGGAAGAAAGTTTTGACCTCCTTGGCTGCCTCAGGGTACTGGGAAGACAAGGCACGTGCCACCGTACCAACGTGACCGTTAGGAGCAATGGTCACGGCGGTACCACAAAGAGGATGGATGTACTTCTTCTTTGCCTCCAAACCATCTTGGGAGATAAGGTCATAGAGGCTCAAGATGACGTCGGTGTGCGTTTGAGCATAGCACACCTCCGTACCCCAGATCTTATAGCCCTCACCAAGAGCTGCTAACTTCGCAAAGACCGCAGGGGTGCGGATTTCACCATAGACCAAAGGGTCGCCGTGGAAGAAAAGGATCCAGTTGGGGACAAGTCCCACTGCGAGAGAATCCTTGTCAGCATGAGCTTTCCAGTCAGAGGCAGCAATGAACTTTGCATCCAGAATCTCATCAGCCTTGTATGGAGTCTCAAGGGCGTCCTGTTTCTTGATGACCAGGAAGGAACGAAGGGAGCTGATGGGAACCTTCACCAAAGTGAACTCTCCGCGAGTATCACTCATGTTCCCCACAATTTTGATTGGATTGCCCGCCAGGTTGCAATGAACTTGAGGCTTGAAAATGTAGGTCATGTCAGTATTCTGGTTTGCAGAACCAATCGCTGAAACATTACCCGCTTGGATCATCTTCACGACGTGATCCACCATATTCTCAATCACCAACACCTGCTCGGGTGAGCCAGTCACCTCGACGTGCTTGGTCTTGGAGGTGGAGAAAAGTACTTCGGTAGACATGATGCTAAGGAAGCAAAAGAGGATTGTATGATTTTGGGTAAGAGACGCGCAGCAATGGAAGAATCCAAAGGGGTACTCGTACAAATAAAGGGCGGCCAGAGGCCTCCAGTGAAAACTGCGCCATGTCAGATGATGGACTTCCAAAACGGCACCTCGCCTCCAGTCTGGGCGACTGGGCTATCTGGGATCGATAGACTTCCAAAACGGCACCACGCCTCCAGCCTTGAGCGGCCGCGCCATCATAGGTCGATGGACTTCCAATGCGGCACCATGCCTCCAGCCTGAGCGGCTGCGCCATCTGGGATCGATGGACTTCAAAACGGCACCACGCCTCCAGCCTGGAAGGCTGCGCCATTGAGAATGAATGGACTTAGACAAAAAAATTGACTGCCCCATGGAAAGTATTCCAATGCCAATAGAGGCATTGCCGACGTTCTGGCCCACTGGAGAGAGGTAGGCAAGTTCAAAAGTCGAGTACCAAGGCGTATCGATCCAACACTACCATCTGGGAGAGTAGCAGAGAAAGAAGCCCTAAGCTAAGCCATCACTCGGTCTTTTCGAAGTAACAACCTTTGAGTATCATCACGTTCGTGGGGACAGACAAAACAGGAAGTCATCGCCGCGGCGGGAGGGCCAGATCGAGAGATCTGGCGCAACGAAACTAAGCAACATTGCACGTACTTCATCTCAGCCCACCATCGGGGTATCAATGAGAGCAAAATGAAGAGGAAAGTCCTTTTCTCCCAGCCATGAGCGACGAGCAGGAGGAATATCCAAAACAATGACAATGGTCCCAAATCGGCAAAATTTGGGGCCCGAGAGCGCCGCCAGCGGCAGAAACGCAAACCAATCCAGTATGGACGAACCCAATAACATAGAAGATGATATTAAGCGTCAATTTACCTTCAGAAAAGAGACAATAGGATGAGATTTTAGCGTTTGTACGATGGCTTTGCTCTTCTAGGAGACGACGGGAGATAATTCGATCGGCGTCGAAAAAGAAAAGTGATGATTGCGAGAGCTTGCTTTTTTCGGAAGCAAACTTGAATTCGCTTGAAATCATTCAAACTATGAGCGACGTCGTACAGACTGACACCTTGAGAATGAGTGGTGTCTGCGCCAGAGAAAATGGCGGTTGGCATCTGTGGCCAGCCGCTGTGGAATTAGTAGTATCTCCGTTTTCCTGGAAATGTCTGAGTTTCACAGGGGAACTAAAGGTATCTTAGACTCTCAAATGTATCTCATACTAGAGTCACGCAAGAAGCAAATCCTATTAATCGACATTCACGCTAATTGGGATCACGGCTATCGGCGAGAAACATTACATGTGACTCTTGATACAATGTGTGCCAATAAACCAATTCCAACGTAGGATACTGTGGCTAAAGCGCCAGCCAGTTCAAGCTCTGAAAGAAAGCGAAGTTGTTGTTGTTGTTGTTGGACGTGGTTGGACACACAACGATCGAGCGAGCGAACCAAAAGAAGTGTCGTCTCAAGCAACACCGCCCGACAATCATCATACCGAATAGTAGTGCCGAATAGGTACATCTCAGGAATACATCGAATGAAGACATAGAGGGATGATGGTAACATAATAATAATAAAGAGAGAGCGAGTACCATCATTCAGCGAGAGATAGCCAACTTTATTTCATTCATTGCATCATGCAGAGAACTCGCGGTTTCAAACACCAAGGGAACGACAGTATGGGGCGGCAAGGCACTAACTACCGCGATAATCACCAATGGCTGACTCGCAAACACTATGCATCAGAATCAGACAAGTACCATCGAGCTGCCACTGACCTAAAAACGAATGGTTGGCAAGACAAAATGTTGATCTCAACAAAAAATATTCTACTTCTCCTTGCCTTTGTCTTGAGTGGGTATTTCCTTGAATTGATATATCTTGTTCATGATCTCGAGAAGTTCCATTTTTCCAGGAACGTCCCCAAGGATATTGCCGATGAAGGAATAAGGGTCAACATGCTAGAAGGTGTTAAATCTGCTATCCAATCTAGTGAGAAAAGTTTAGTCATGTCCTCATATGATCCATCTGCTCTTGAGGACTCACAACCTGAAGTCTTCAACGAGTCACTACTTGTATTGATGAGTGTGGGGATAAGTCGCGAAGAAGATATCACGAGAGAAGTTGAACGAATACGTCAAGACAGTCATGCGGTTTGCAAGTTCCACAAAAAATGTGACTTCCATATCAATTTGGTGACGAGAATTTCTAGACAGCTTCCTTCCAATTTTCCAGCCAACGTTCATTTTCATTTGAAACTCTCTATTGAGCCTTTCAATGTCAACAAATTTTCTTTCCTTCAAGAGATGGCCCTCCAAATGGCTAATTATGATTTGGTACTCATCAAAGATAACAATGTTCGACTTAATGGGTTCCCCTGGCGAACATTTTATCATAATCGAGAAAATGCCGTTGCATCAGGGCCACTCAGTCAAGCTACAAGTGAAGCATTGGAACGCAACGGCCGTATGATAAGTGAAGGAATTCCCCTTCAAAGGGCTGAGAATTGGCGGGCAACATGGAGCGAAGAACGTTTTGTTCAGGGCAAACCAACTGAGGTGCCGGTATTAGAAAGTTACTTTATTTTACTTTCTGCAGAGTTTGGCAAATACTTCTTTGATTTGATCCAGACCTCAGGATTTGGGAGCCTTGATTGGGGACCTGACCTCCTTTGGTGTGGGGCTGCAAAGAAATGGGACAGTAGCCGCCCTGGCTGTAATTTGCTTCCTGTTATCTCCGTTCATGAAGATTCATATCAATTTGACAAGACCAGGCCCTTGTTAAACAATCAAGATAGCTTGGAGTTGGCTGAGACATGGTGGATGTCACCTTCACCTTCATGGCGAAGCATCATCTCTCGTGTGTGTATGTGTGTAGCTTGGCCTCAGGGCTGCAAAACTCTTTGCCATCTATCTAAGTATCAAAAGCAGCTTGGTGAGATTGGTCAAAGCTGTCAGAGATGGTTGGGGCTGGGCGCATCTGGTTCATCTAATCTGTCAGCTTGTTCAATTAAGATATTGGAAAAGTTTGAAGATAATGATAAGTCATTTAAGTTCGGTCCAAAGATCATCGAATCAGCAATAGCAAGAGATCCCGGGACCAAAGTACAAGCTCACAATCCACGTCCCAGGAGAGTCTGGACCTGCGGGTGTCAGACTAAAGCCGTTGCTCAAACTCTTTTTCCTGATAAGCCTTTGGAAGAACTGACACAGGCCTCGGTAGTTGACAACGGTGACATTCTCCTGTATGATAATGGACCTTGCCCAATTGGCTTACCCGAGGACACGTTCAAAGGGCGCATTCTTTGGTTCGATGGTGAATGGAACACACAACGTCGTGATCGCGAGCAAGACATCTACTTTGGTCCGCTCCACCTTTGGCACTTTGAGGACGACGGTGACGTGTTTTGGCCCTTCCTTCTCACGGAAATGATAAATCTCAATGCTACCTCTCGACTTTTGGCCAGACAAAATACCGGAACTTTGCAGGCAGAGCATGCAGAGGGGTTTCTTGTGTATGCCCAATCCCACTGTGTTCCGTATCGTGAGGCCGCCTTTGATGCTATTGCCTCCATGAGTATGCAGCATGGCCTCCCACTCCCTACTGCACTTGGATTCTGTCACGGCTCGATATCATCCTTGTCGAATGATGGTATTCGGCTAGAGTTGAAAACAGGGGGACGTCACCCTGACAAACTACGCGGCTACAGATTTGCCCTTGTGTTGGAAAATCAACGCCAGCCAGGCTACCTCACGGAAAAGATCCTACACGCTTACCTCGCTGACTGCATCCCAATCTACTATGGTGATCGAGATGCTGTGAATAGCATGTTTAATCCAGAATCATACATCTGGTATGATATCAATGATCCCGGCCCAGCTCTGGAGCGTATTTTGTATCTTGAAACGAACCGCACAGCCCTGGCAGAAATGCGCGGAAGGCCCATCTTGGCGGAGGGGGCTGTGGAGAAGTGGTTTTCGTTGTCAGATGATGTTGGCGGTNATGCGCGGAAGGCCCATCTTGGCGGAGGGGGCTGTGGAGAAGTGGTTTTCGTTGTCAGATGATGTTGGCGGTGGCTTATTCAAGAGGCGGATTCGGGATCTGCTTGGGCGAAGGCTAAATAGAACAGTGGTATCACTACGCGAAAGAATAGTGGACAAGCCCAATCCATTAGTATGCTAAAGTGGGTCAAACAGAACAATTTTCTCTGGCCTTCTCGCCGGCTTTGCGAATACTTTGTGGTATGTTAACAATTTGTTCGTTCAGAAACCTAGATAAATACTAGCCTCACAGAGAAATGCAAAACTGCAAACAGTAGATAAATCAGTTAACTTGAGGCAAGCTTCATCCTTTCTCCAGTTTTATCTCTCCAAAAACCACCAGAAGAACGAAAATGAAGGCGATGATCTGCCAGTGGCATTGCATCTAAATAGAAGAGAGAAGACTCATCCTGCTGTCGTCTCTGCAGAGATTGCATCTAAACTTTTCAACCAACTTTCCGTCATCCACTTCCATTGAATGAAACATCACTTGTCAGTCACTCTCATCACCACTGCTTTCATCATCACCATCACCCGTCCCCTTCTTCTCCCCATACATCAACCTATCATACTCCTCCTTCGATATCTTCTTCGTACGCAACTTTTTATACAACCGTTCCTCCTTCGCCAACTCATCCCACTCGTCAAATATCCTCTGCTGCTTTCCCCGCTTTTTATGGGGATTGCGTCCCTTGGCAATCTCGGCCGCACGGCGTTCCTTCTGCTTGGCAATACGTTCAGCCGCACGTTGTTCGGCCTTGATCTGTTTGGCGTTCTTGCCCCCTGCGGCGAGTTCGGCGGCTAGGCGTTTTTGACGGGCGGCTTCGCGCGCCTTGTCTTTGAAGGGTATGGAGTGAATATTAATTTCGGGACCGGCGGGGGTGAAGTTTAGTTTGGTGAGATTTTTGTCGCGTAGTTCAGGCATTTTGGGTAGGCGAAGGAGGGAGAAGGATGTGGCGA
The DNA here is from genome assembly GCA_036939695.1 of Thalassiosira ordinaria. Lineage (NCBI taxonomy): Eukaryota > Bacillariophyta > Thalassiosirophyceae > Thalassiosirales > Thalassiosiraceae > Thalassiosira > Thalassiosira ordinaria. The sequence goes on from JALLOX010004054.1 coordinate 9,507, forward strand.
GCAGACCCAGGTCGAGTGATGCAAACCTAGAAGAGAGCCAGAGTTGTGAATGTAAAGGTTAGAGATGCATATCATACATGCATATGAGGTAGAGCATTGTTCAAAGAAGCTTGAAACAAGTCAAATTGTCTCTTAGAACTCACCTAAAGATGAAACCGCAATGGTGCTCTTTATACGCTCGGATATAAGAAGTATAAGCCTTGGTCCCCTTCTCCAAGACATCTCTATCCTTCAGCACTAACTTGCGAATCGATGGGAGCACATCTGTCACAAATACGTCTGGTCCAGCAGCACTCTTGATGATTCGTTTTGCTACAGTGATCGTTGACCCTGCATTTGGCTCTAACTTGTCCTTCTCAGAGGATGAAGCTTCACCCTCATCTTCCTCCATCGGCTCATCACCACCTCCATCTTCCATCACCTCCTCCTTCCCATCCTTCCCATCATCATCCTCTTCCACACAAGGAGGCTTACAAACCTCCCCATCCTCCAACTCTCTCACCGGCACTTTTCTCAACCTCAAAAAATCCACATATGCCTCCTCCTTTCGTGTCAAAAACACGAGGGATTTGCCTGTACGTCCGGCACGTGCCGATCGTCCCACGCGATGTACGTACGAGGATGGATCAACGGGGGCATCGAATTGGATTGTCCAGGATACATCTGGTACGTCTAGGCCACGTGCGGCTACGTCGGTGCATAGTAATGCACTCCCAATGAATGCTGCCTCGCCAGAGTCTTTTTCGTTGTGCTTGTCGCTCGATGATGATGGTGCTGATGCAGATTTACGCTCACGAAAACGTTCCATAGCCTTCTCCCTCCGCTTCTGCACCAACTTGCCATGCAATGCCTCATACTCATACCCCTTGCAGGGAAGCTTGATCTGTTTGAGTACCGTGCTGTAATACTCGACACAGGCACATGTCAAAAAGAAAATAATGACTTTTTCCGAGGAATGCTGATGTAGGAATGCCACGAGACGGGATAGCTTTTCATCCAGGGGTGATAAGATGTAGTAGTTTGTCAATGAGGAGGGTGTGGCTTGCTGCTTGGACTTCTTTGCAAGTGTTCCACCCTCCTCTGCCGCACCCTGCCCCCTATCTTTCTGCACAGCACTACTACTACTGCTACTACTAATGGCCACATCCACAACCACAGGATTTCTCATGCCACTCTTGACACAAAGCCTCTTGACACCACTCGTATTCGTAGCACTGAACAATCCCGTACGTCTCATCCTAGGCAGCCGACTCAATATCGAAGTTAATGTGACTTCAAATCCCATATCCAACAAGACATCGCTCTCGTCCAAAATCAATACTTCTAATTCGCTTACGTCAATGTTATCGTAGCGTGTTAGTACATCCTCGACACGGCCAGGTGTACCAATGACAATGTCCGATTGTAGCTTGGCGAATTGTTGTAAATCCTGTGCTACTGCCGAAATTGAACCACCATTTGCGCCACTCTTATTATTGTCACCTCCTCCTCCGCCAACTAAAAGCAGGGGAGCATTCATCCCACAAGCCTTGCACAAATCACCACAAACCACATAAGTCTGCCGTGCCAATTCTCTTGTAGGTTCCAGAATCAACCCCCCAATTTGATTTCTCTTTAACAAACTAGTACGTCTCAAAATCATCTCTACTACGGGTATCAAGAAGGCTAGTGTTTTACCCGAGCCGGTCACGGCACGTACAAAGACATCGTGATGTGTTAAAAAGAGTGGTATGGTTGTCGATTGGACAGGTGTGGGTGTGGGAAAGTCGTAGGGTGGGGTTTGGAGGAAGGTGAGTATGGATGGTGAGAGAGGTGGTTGGATGGAGGCAAAGGTGTTGCTATTGTTGGAAGATGTTTCATCGCTGTTGATGGGGGTAGATTTCTTGCCGGAAGAGCTGTTGGTACTGGTATTACTGGCGTTGCTATTGGATCGATTCCTTCTGCGCTTCTTGGTCTTCTTGGACGCCGCATTATTTGTAGGAGGTGATTGTTTCACCACAGCATCGGCAACCTCCTCCTCATGCACCGAAGCTTTCGATGATGGCTTTGTGAGCACATCATGTGAAGCCGTCATCGGTACGGACTCTGAGACCTGCTGACTTTTCTTCTTTGACTTTTTCTTTTTCTTGGACTTCTTCCTCTGGTGATTAGCGTCCATGGTGATAGAGGCAGCGGTGGTAGAAAGGGCTTCAGCGTCGGCGGCGGCTGCCATGGTTGCGTTGCTTTATTTTGTGTTTGTGATTGTTCTTTGATTTTTGTGTGGCTGCAAGCATCAAGGGAAATATCCTGGGGTAAAATTCCGACGCCGCGCCAAAAACGCGCGGGAAAGTGGACCCCACAAGTTATTCCCTGTTTGACCGTTGTGCCCCGATTCAAAAGCCAAAACCGACAACACAATGGGATGCAGGCA
>JALLOX010004189.1:0-10697 GCA_036939695.1 Thalassiosira ordinaria
CTTGGCTTTTGGTCCAATTTCGAGCAGGAGAATCTCAACGCAAGAGGGTTCTCATTCATCACCTCGAACCTCCTAAAAAAACGATCCAAACGCTGCCGTTGGAGGGTAAGAGTTGTGCACCTCGTTGACATATCATGTTGAGTTGGCACCCTCTCCTCATCCCTAAGAGAGCATCGCATAGATAATTAATTGATCAACCAAGCTTGACACCTTTTCGTCTCATAAATAATCCAAAGCCCATCAAGGAATTTCAATCAATTCTTATTGTATCATCACCATGAAACTCGCTACCGCAATTCTCGTTTCCATCGCCGCTCCCTTGGCCTCGGCCGCCGCCAACGTCTCTGGTGCTGTTGATCCTACCGTCCGTGCCCTCTTGGCCAAGATTGAAGAGGATGAGGCTGACCGAGCCAAACTCATGAAGAGAGTCAAGACCCTTTCCGCCCAGATCAACTCACTCGAGAAAGCCAAGAATGCTGCCTACCACTCCACCGCCCCGAAGGCCAAGAAGAATCAGCTCCGTCGTCGCCTCCAAGATGATGAAGCTGGGGAAGGAATCGAACCCCAGGGGGCTGCTATTGATATTCTTCTCGACAAGCTTGAGTTGATTGAGAGTGGTACGTCTCATGATGCTGGTATTTACTGCACTTGATAATCATCATTTCAACTAATTTACTGCCTTCGTTTACTCTGCATCTATTTGACAGCTGCAAACTGTCTCGAGTATGACTCTGACTACGAGGAATCAGGGTATTCCGTATGCGTCGTTGGTGACAGTGGGATTGACAAAGTTCGCGTCAATGCCGACGACTTCATTGGGCATTATGCCGAAGATATTGTGGTCAAGGCATCTGACTCTGTCGATATCATCGCCAAATCCAGCAGTGTCGACATCAAGGCGTGGAGTGGCGATATTGAGATTGAAGGGTCTGATGATGTGAAAATCGAAGCATCCAACTCGATTGACTTCAACGCACCAGGCACTTTTGGTAGTGTTGACCTCAAGGCTGAAGATTCTGTGGATATTGTTGCGAAGAGCAGCAGTGTCGACATCAAGGCTTACAGCGGTGACATTAGTATTGAAGCCTCTGATGATGTGAACATTAAGGCATCTGATGGAAGCATTGACCTCAAGGCCAAGTCTGGTGACGTTGATATCAAAGCTAAGGACTCACTCGATCTCATTGCCAAGGATAGTAGTCTTGACATGTATGCCAGCAGCGATATCTCCATGGAGGCCTCCCAGGATGTTAAGATTGTTGCATCTGATGGAAGCATTGACCTCAAGGCATGGTCTGGGTCTATTGACATGGAGGCCTCAAGCAGTGTGGACATTGAGGCATCTGATCACAGTGTCGATATCCGTGCAGGCACTGATGTTGAAATTAATGGTGATGACCATGTTGTCATCCAAGGATATCACATTACTCCCAACCTCATTGGAGGACTTTCTGCAGCCACCGAGTCCCTAACCAACAGCACTGAGGCCCCCGAACCCATCGATGACTTTGATACTGATGCGAGCGCTTCTGAAGATGGCCCTGATGAAGCAGTCCCCGATGAAGATGCTTCCGAAGATGAGGCTGATGAGCCAGCATCTGGTGATGAGGCCAAGCCTGAAGCGGCGAGCATTGCATCTGCCACAAGCGAGGACGAGCCTGCCTCTGGTGATGAGGCCAAACCTGAAGCTGCGTCCATTCTATCCGCATCCAGTGAAGATGAACCCGCATCAGTTGATGACGGTAGTGCTGGACTGGAGACAAGCGAAGATGTTTAGAGAGGTTCCCCTCCTTTTGTGACTTGTTTTGGTTGACCCCAAGTACCATGTTGTCATTCCGTATCGATGGCTGTTCCACTTGTTTTAGGAGGATTCTCAAGTGATTTATGACCCTGTTAGAAGCAAGGATGGAACTCTCATGAAGTGCTTTTCTGTGTTAGGCGGATCTATTGTGATGTGATGCCTTTAGTCCATTTTAAGAATGATGTAGGCTTTTTAAGTAAATCTCCTTCCATCACTCATACTTGAGTATCGTATCCTGTTACGTCATGACAGAAATAGAAACAACAGTGGAATCAAGCATAGTATTGAGGGTGCTGAGGGTTGCTGGATAATCGTTGTCGATATTAAGTAGAAATAATTGTTTTTGAGAGCACGAAGTAGAAATAAGCACCACCACCCAAGGGTATGTAGTAAGTAGTAAGACTACGAAGTCTATTGAGAGTGCAATTTCCTGACCATACTCAGCCTTCCTGGAGGTTCACTGAAAGGCATAAGTATGTGACAGACGCGGATGCTTTTGCTCGCGATCCACGCATTATACAACTGGGCGCTATACGATACAGTGTCACATATGCAATGGCAAAAGAAGTGATAACATTAATTTAAGTGAAGAGAAAAGCCCACACGAACACAGCTTTCAGCCTAACAACGAAGGAAGGCATAGAAACATCGGCTCCTCAATGAACAAAGGAAGTTCAATCTTAGTCTTCACTGCTGGTTAGAGCATCTTTCTCGGCTTCACTGGCAGGGCCATCGCTGTCGACGGAGGCAGGTTCATCCTCACTTGGATCGGAAATAGGCTCCTCATTAAGCTTCTCATCGCCAGATTCATCCTCATCTTCACTGGTTGCATCATCAGGCTCCACATCCTCGTCAGCTTTGGTGTCACCAGAGGCAGGCTCATCCTCACTGGAGGCATCAGCTACTTCTGCTTCCTCGTCCACAGATCCTTCACTTGCATCGGTGTCATCGTTTTCGATAGGGGCAGCAACCTCGGGTTCGCCTTCGGCTTCAGCATCAACTGGAGCAGAGTTTCCTCCAAGGACTCCAAGGTGATTGGGATACTTGGCATATCCTTGAATGATGACCTTGTGGTCGGCATCGATATCAACATCAGTACCAGCATCAATGTCAACACTCCCATTAGATGCTTCAATGTCAATACTACTTGAGGCCATCATGTCAATACTTCCTGACCACGCCTTGATGTCAAGAGATCCTTGATTTGCAATGATATCCACACTCTTGGAGGCCTCCATGGAGATATCGTCGCTCCATGCCTTGATGTCAATACTATCACTTGCGTCAACGGACACGGAATCATGTGCCTTGATGTCAATGTGATCACCTGAGGCCTTGATGTCAATGCTTCCATGAGATGCTACAATATCAATATCTTCAGAGGCTTCAAAGTTAACATCTCCGCTCCATGCCTTGATATCAATACTGCTTTGGCTCGCCTTCACATCGACGGAGTCTTGAGCATGGACATCAATACTACCATAAGTGCCTGGTGCGTTGATGTCAATACTTCCATCAGATGCTTCAACGTACACATCATCAGATGCCTTGATGTCAACGTCACCACTCCACGCCTTGATGTCGACACTACTGTCCTTGGCAATGATATCGACAGAGTCAGATGCCTTGAAATTCACATCATCCGCAAATTGCTTGATCTTGTAATCAGCTTCAATGATGACCTTGTCCACTTCACCACCAACGAAGCAGACTGACGATCCCTCGTAGTCAGGGTCGTACTCAATACAATTGGTGATAGTCTCGAGCTCCTCAATCTTGTACATGAGGCCATACATCACAGCGGCGTTCAAGGGCTGGATACCGGCCTCGCCACCTTCTTGGAGATGACGGCGAAGGTCCTTCTCAGCTCGGGGAAGGATGGCATCGAGGGCAGCAATCTCTGTGTTGACCTTGGCGGAGAGGGTTTCGACCTTGGCGGTGAGTTTGGCTTTCTCAACTTCGCCCTCTTCGATCTTGGCGAGGAGGGCGCGGATTGTAGGGTCGGCGTTGGAGGCTTTGCCGGCTGAGGCCAGGGGAGTAGCGATGGAAACGAGAATGGAGGCGGTGGCGACCTTCATGATGTGATCTTTTATTATTATCAGGTGGATAGGATTCAACCTTGAATAGTGCTTGAAGTCGATTGGAGAGCTTCGGATTTTATGGCACGATGCGTGCGTAGAGGAGAGGGCAGGTTGAATTATGCTTCATGGTTCAGTGCATGCTGATAGGAAGCGTAGAGGTGGATGAATTTGAGAAGGCAGGGAAAAGGTGCGCTGACACTTCCACTCTAACGCAGATCCAAGATGCTCTAGAGAGATCGGTTATTTGGGTCCAAGGCTTCTCGTGTTGTTTGCGTTGTATCGCAGATGAGTTATTTGGGTCAGATTTGGGTCCAAATGCGTTGGGATTGGCGAATTGTCATTTGGACCAGAATGTCCCTCACAAAAATGTGGAGTTGGTATGAATTCCTACTTGAGGTGAAAATCCAAGACCAAGTTCAAGATCAACCATGTCGGGTCTGTACTAGTTCCTATGTTGCCAGCGTACAACATACATCCGATTCACAACGCAGGAATGGTCCAGAACACGCGCGCACGTTCCGATAGGCCGACTGAGAGATGAGCGAGTCACTCCACATGGGCCCCGTGAGCGTACCCGCGCAGCGGGTACGCTCGTCAGACGCAAAAGCACTGCAAAAGAAAATGCTGGAAATCAAAACGACTTTGGTGAGCTCCTTCCGGATCTAAAGCAAGGGCTCCACTATGGCAGAAACAGCCCTATCCGCCGATCCAAACATCTCTTTCTGCGTGACCTCCAAGATGAAACCCACTCGCAACGTGCATCCTCAGCACCTCCGCAACATGGCTGATTGACCATTACTTCTATTCTCAAGGGTTGGACAGCGCCATCAAACGTGTCGTCAAGCCTCGGTCTCTGAGATGAGATGCAGCTCCTTGTACTGATTTTAACGTAGATTTCTACGGGGGGCATCGCATTTTCCTCGATAATAATTAGCATCCGCATAATTATTGAGATTGAGAAGACGTCCCTTCATGGACGGCTTTGACATGACAGGGGCTGGCAATGGATTAGAGAATGTCTCTTCTCCGTTGTAGGGTGGCAACGCAGCTGTTGGTGCGGTCGAGCCTGAGCTGCTGCCGTCTGCAATAGAGGGATGCATTGACAATTGACATTGAGCTCGCATGATTCCCGTCATAGTTGTCTGAGATTATATTGTGAATTTGGGGCTGATTGATATTTTAACTAGAGGGAGCTAGTAATAAGCTCTTTCTAATTATCCGTTATCCAAATTGTGAGCGTTTTTACTCTTAGCTTGAAGGGTCAATCCCACTAATAGTTCCCTGTACATTCTACGTAGATTTGGTACAGAAGCATCTCCGAATCTCTAAGAAGATCAGACATAAGCAGTCCTAGAGACTTTTTATGGTCCTCAACGACACGGACAAAGACAGACGAATCTATCGTGTGGGACTAATTCCCGAGTCAATCCCGTGTATTCTCACATTGTCGAAATGTCCAACCGTGACATGTGCCACGTGATCCTGCACGACTTGGCCAGTCACGAGTTGGATTAGTTAACTAAATAACTCATGTGTATGTCTGTCCGTCGTACGTATATGTTATGAACGACACAATTGGGAGTCATAATTGATTGAGCCATGTGACCCCTCTTATAGATTATCACTCTGAATAATGATTACTATGCTTTTATTTAGATTATTCTACTACTGCAATGATAGATTTCCATAGGCGGACGGAAATCCCATTGTCGGCCTCATTTTGTGGGGGTGGAGATTGCGTGTGTTTTGTGGTCGGTCGGAGGCGAGTTTTGCTAGCGCGTAGGGTTGGATCTTTTGTACGTAGGAATAGGTATGTCATACAAAATCAGGCCCTGCGGAAAAGTGGGGCCCGGAGCATACAAAGCCAGGGTATCCGATCACTACCTAACCACTGGACGATATGAGGATGTATGACAACATAAAAATAGTTTATACTTTCATGACCAAGTTTAGCCTCTCCTTCTAGAAAGCGGTATGAATGTTGGCCAATGTCCATTCATCTCTCAAGCGATGGCACCATGCACATGAGACATCATTACATTTTGAAAGAGATTAATCGATGCATCGATACTTCAAAAGCAGATGGTGAGAGATGATCTGGTGTACCTATATCTAGAAAGAGAATGGCACAGAATGATCGTACTCCGACAAGAAAAAATTCTGTGCTGTATCATGCAATCAACAAAGTGCATTTCAAAATTTCATTAGATAGAGAATGAAAGATTCAAAGATATAATTTAATGTTACGACAGATATATCTCAAGATATTAAGCAACATTCATGAGATGAATCCAGTACTATGTACTATTGCATCACGTCAAAATACATCTCATGTCATTGATGCATCTCTGGAAGTTCATATTCGAGATGTATCTCTTCTTGAGAGGATGATTCGCGAGAGAGTTGAATTGTATCTTCTCGCGAGGGAGATGATGATGTGATTCATCTCTCTCTCCACCTCTTAAGAGATGCTAAGAACTATCTCTCGAGATCCAGCCAGAAAAGCTGATTCGGGCACTCTCCTGTCTTCTCCAATGGTGATTTATCCGCTCCTGTTGCTGCCATCAGTCCACTACTGCTTTGTCGCGTTCGAATTATGGCATCTCCTGTCTCGCAGCAACGATCGGGTGTGTCTTCTCCATAAACCTCCAAACCTTTGCATCTTCCCCCGCCTTGAATGTGCCATCCACCTCTCCAATGGTGCACATCAACCATCTCTTCTGGCGATTGCCTTCTCTAGGAGCGTTTGTGGCCCACCTCCCTGTCAATCGTAGACGGTTGGAATCATGGAGACTCTCTCTATCGTGTCTCCGCTGATGGAGCTTTGTCTGCTGCCGCTGCTAGTGCTGCCACTGACAGCCTGCTGCTGCTCCGTCACATTCGAATTGCGGTAGAGAGGCCCATTATCTCTATTGGCGGTCAGGACCTTCCCACAAGCAGATTCCCAGCAAACCTTCTATGGCAGATCCGCCCACGGTTGCCGCCACCAACGTGTCCTGGATGAGACTGCATCAGCAGCGCGAACAGCGGCGCACTTGTCACTTGTATCAAACGATTCTGTTGCGCAGTGGGATGAGCTTGCATCAGCGACGCGGAATGGGGAAGCAGGAAGCAATGCACCAGCATGTTCACTGAGGAATAGCACGGCTAGCGAGGTCTGCTGTGGGGCTTCCGACAAGGGTGGGATCGATTGTTCCACACATCAGGTGCTCATGGCTTGGACCCCAATCGGCCACAAGCCATGACGTCACCATTTGATATTGTCGAAGCACTCGACTTCATGATTGGGAAGCATGTCATAGATGGTGGCGTCTGCCTTCTTATGAACACTAGAATAGTCCTCCCTCAACAGACGGATGAGCTCTAATCCTTTCCTGTGGAGCTCTAGCTTGTCGTTCACTGGCCTGTGGGCGCATGTATTTCTGCTGTTTCTTCTGCATCTGTCGCATATATCATCACCGGTGGCATACGCGAGCAGGTCATTATTCTTAAGACTCTGAGTTTCACAGTGTGTGCAAAAAAAATCAGCAACTTTGCAGCCACCCCCAAGGTTGCCTGCTAACTTCCGTTGAAAGCATAGATCACCACAACCAACCAGCATACCCTTCTGTGGAGGAATAGCTTCCTCGGTATCATCAGCCTGATCATCCTCTTCCCTGGTTGGCATTCCCTCTTTCTCAAGAGCTAACGCAAAATTTGCAAGACTGGTGAAGCATTTACTTTTTAGAGCTTGACTCTCAGACATAAGACAGGCCCCAGTAACAATGCAACATTCAGTTGATTGCGCTCCATCATACACAAACTCTGACTCATTGCCTTCGTCACTTTCTGTGTACCTACATATCAATGGCTCACCAGTACACGGATTGATTGCTGCTTTATCAATGATCTTGAACCCAAAGGCACATTGGCCTGCATTATTTGTACTCGTGGTTAGGGCGGCACCGTCCCCCGTAATTGCATAGAGCATATTTCCTTGCATAGCCTTTTGCTTTAGCTTGAATATGTTCATGAGGAAGCGGAATAGTTGAGAGGGCTCAAACATTACCATATCTTCGCGTCCCTCACAATCCCTTATGAGGGGGTCCTCATCTTTTCCGTCTACAAATTTAAACAAATGATCAACGAGACCATTTGCTATTTTCCGTGCACGGGTCAGATAGTGGCGCTTACGTAGGATGCCATGCCCTCTTTTCGTGGTGCAGTGAAAGGAGTCCTCAATTTCCGCATACTCCTGCACAGCAGTATCGTTTAAGGATCCCGCTGTTGAGTCTATCGTTTTCAAAAGTGCGGCAACATTAAAGATGCAACTGGCTATTGTCCTAGTTGCTTTGATCGATGCCTGCAGCGAAGACTCTTTCGAAAAGATACGAGCATTAAAAAGCATCTCTCCCAATATATCTGCCCGCTCCTTCTCGTCATATGCCTTAAAATGTATACTCATGAGTGTTCTAATCCCTCGTACGAAATCATCCTTCTTGGCTTCTTTTGTAGTGACAGTACCCGATCGGTCTAGTCCAAGGGCGGTGAACACATTCTCTAGTGTGCTATTTGAGACTTCCTTATTAGCAGAGCTCATAACAGACTTGACGAATTCTTTCACATGAGATACGTCCATAGAGGGCTCAGTTTGAGATTCTTTTTCAGAATAACTATCATCAAACCGTATAGTACGATAATCTCCAGGCTGGGATTCAGCGGGCATTAGGATGAGTTCATTGAGCCGAATAATTTCTTTCTGAGACTCAACAAGTTCTCTGCGGAGGCTCTTCTTCTCCTTTGTAAGATTTGATTTGTCTGTTTTTAATTTTTCATTTTCTGCAAATGTAGAGTCCCAAGCGTTGTGGCCATCCCGTTTAAAGAGCTTTCCAGGAATAGCCTCATATTTTTCAATGGGTTTTGTAGTACGGGNCGTTGTGGCCATCCCGTTTAAAGAGCTTTCCAGGAATAGCCTCATATTTTTCAATGGGTTTTGTAGTACGGGTGGGTTTCCCAGGATTTGCCCGTGTGCCCTTCCGTGGAAATAATGCTGGTTTACATTTCTGCTTCTTTGCAGTATTCTGAGTTGGCTCCTGAGCCCCATTTTGATTTATGTTAGAGATGAAATCAGCATCATATTTGCCAGCTGTACGAGATGAGGATGCCTTGGCAGCACTTTCTGGAATAGATTTTTTACCAGATCTAGCAAGCCAAGGTTTTCTCTTAGTAGGCCTACCTACTCTCTCTTGGCTAATAATAGTTGGTGGAGTGACATTGACTTCTGTGGGGGAAGTGGCACTGGTGCTGACATTAGTGCCAGATTGAGTACAAGATGGGGTATTGATCAATGCTGCCTGAGCGGCTTTTCGAGCTTTCTTCTTTTTGTTGTTGGCCTTTATTAGTGCGGTCGATTTCGCCATCTTGATCTGAAAGGAAGGAACGATCGAGATCGATCTCCGATCTCTTTTTGATAGGAATGCCGCGGATCGATCTCCGATCTCTTTTTGTCACTCTCTCTCTCTCTCTGTTGAGAGAGAGATGGATGGCAATAACTGTGGTCGATCGGCCATCAGCGGCAACCCTGTCGCGCTGTCAAAAATCAAGAAGCGCGCGCAAAAATGTATGAATTCCTACGTCGATTCTAAATCAAGACCAAAAAAAGCGCTGCCGCCAATCTCCGGCCGATTCGTGCGCGCATTGGAGATCAAAGTATGGGACAAACAACTAGCAAAACTGCCATTTTATACCAATTTTGTAGAAGAGGCATTCAATGTCTGGATAAATTGGAGAATGGAGCGACCTTTAGATAATTTATCTAATGATCGCTGCATTTTGAATGAAGGTAAAATATTACCTACAACTAGTTAAAAAATTGGTACAAAGTACCGATAAACTTAGCAGTTGGCGGATTAGCATTGGCCCAATGCGAGCACCCCATGTGCCCTATTTTTTCACTTTGCCGGCCGGCACTATGTAGATGAACCATCTCCTATTCAGCTGTTTTGTGTCCGCCGGCGTGTCATAGTTGATGCACCATCTGTCCAATTCAGCTGTTTGAGTTGACATTATTTGACATACATACCTAATATTACCTAGGTACATAGATACCTTCAGACAGATTTCGATGCTGTTCGATATATCCGATAGTCACTCAGTGTGACTTTGGTATTTAGGATTTTGCTCTCACATAGATCTCATAACTATTTGCCGCTTCTCATACATATGACAATGCATATTGCACAACATTGCAGTCTTAGAGAACCAGTAGCTAAATAAATTGTGTTCCCATAATAATTGTGTTCCCTCACTACACACAATAGGACGCGACTTATAAACCCTGATATTTGATTACAAAATAATTCGCCTTATAGATAAACAAGACAGTAGGCCTCGTTTGAAGAAACACAAGGAAGCATGATAATTATCCGCGGCTTTCTTAAAATGACCTGACCGTTATGTTACAATTTATTTAGCCACTAGATAGAGAAGCTCACGCGCGCGCACATAAAGTTTTAGTGTATCATCGGCCGGCTCGCGCGGATAGATGATGTGACAGTGCACATACAACAATGCACAACATTGCAGTATTACCTCTAGAGGTATGTACATCATTAAAAAAAAATTATTCAACCCACACTGACCTACCCACAAGCTAGTTGAATCCCGCATATGGCACGCAGCCAGGCAACTTACTGGTTGCTTCGTGACCAAAACGAGTACCGTTGACGCTCCCCTAACGACGCTCAAGACTGTTATAATTACCGGATAAGGTCCGACCAGACCTTTTCTATGACCACGATACGACCTGAGTTCTCCTGAGTTTCTTATTTTGCAGA
>JALLOX010004198.1:0-12088 GCA_036939695.1 Thalassiosira ordinaria
TTTCAATCCTTCCTTGGCGCACCTTCAATAAGTTATTGCCTATTGAATCCGGTTGCTGATGAATTTGTATCCGTCCTATTTTTCTCAATATCATTCGCATTCTATCCTTAGTATCTGAGCACAGGTCAGGAAAAGAACAACTAAATGTATTTACTCTGGGGAACACTTTGTTTGTCCCTTCACAGGCGTTTTAACTATCATTGTTGAGGTTTCGAGGGTTCTGCCAATTTCGAGAGGCACCATAGTATTGAACGAATGACGATAGGAGCTGCACAGGGCATTGAATCTTAAGTAGGTTATGTTAGGAGTGCATAGTATAATCCTATTGATACCCTCTAGTTATCAGCATCAAAAGTATCTTGATGTACTATCGAATGCAGATAATATGGATGGTAAGCTATCCGAATAACAGCAACAGGATCTACTTGAGTTCAAGATATTACTCAATCCCTGGGCATACTACAGCTAAGCAAATGTATTGCCAGGGTACCTTTCATGCCTACCTCCAGGTGCACTCTCAAAAGGACCACAGCAAACCCCAGAAAGCAGTCCCAAGTTCCCAAACAAACAGCTTCACTTAATTCTTCTCTCCAGCGTTAGGATAGATGTACTCGCAGGGACTAGCTCATCATCAAGAATGCCAACGTGTAAGCCGAAGTACAGGCAGATTCGCTGAAGTTCTTCACTCTTATGTGTACCTGTCCTGACAATGGAAGCGCTTGATACACCACAGGTTCACAGCCGCCAGGAGCAGCCACGTTGACAAGTACCATACTGCTTACAGTCACATGAGAGTTGTATAGCTTGATTAGATCAATTTCACACGCAGGCAAAGCTTCATCTTCAGAGGTAATCTTCCCTGACACATGATTGATAGTCACTTCACCAGAATAAACAGATCCAATGTGAAGAGCAGTCACGTGAGTTTTCTTGCATGGTCCTGGGTCTTCTCTGAACGCAGACGTTAAACACACACGATGTACAAGCACGCTGCATTCCAGACTCGTAAGTCTTCTTCAAAATTCAAAATAGAGAGAATACATTGCTCACCTGCATTTGTTTCCCAAGCGTATCAATTTTGGCCAATTCAAATACTATGTCGTCTAGCTGCTGAATGAATTGCAATACCAGTAAGTATGTACCTTCAGAGGGACTGCGGGAATGCGAGTTTAGTTCGAAACGTGATTCATCGATGATGTCATTCTTAGGCATTTAGCTACCTATGTACCTGTATGTAGATACATATGTATGTACTCAGACACCAGTTGTCTATTAGGCATGTGTCGTTTTATATCCTTTCTATTAGGCACATGTAATATCGATGTTTATACCGTAGTTTAAAATTTAAGGCTCTGAGAAAATTGGCTCCAGAGACCTATCTTTTAAATATTTGTACATAGGAATTCAGTACTATTTACATAGGAATTCAAAAAAATTGGCTCCAGAGACCTAATTCTTAAAAGCTCTTACATTTTAAACTACGGTAAGCATCAATTAGGCACATGTCACATTTTCGTCGATATGATGTCAATTAGGCATTTGTATCCTTCTCACCTCCCTGTAGGAATAAGTACTTTATTTTGTTTGGCGAGGCAATCAAGAAAGGTGGCCACCCAACATAGGATCTCCTATCTTTCAACTGACTGCTCTCCACTCTCAACGCACACCTTTTGTCTCGCATCTTCTCCTCGCTCTTGCATCTTTTTGGCACATCATTCGTTGTCAATGTCAAGCATGAGATGTTGCGAACACAATCAAGAGTTAGAGTTATTGATGGCCATTCTCCTCCCTTGCATGGTGCATCATCGCCACCACCGCTGCTCCTCATTTTCAATTTGACACCTCGCCCCTGCGTTGTCACGCCGCCTTTTCGTCTTCGTCCGCAGCTCTAGTCTGGCGTCTCCTCCTCCGGCCATCACTTCACCACCTCTTTTCTGCCATGCCTCCACAATGCACTACGTGTTCCAGAAGAACGACTGGAATCACAGCAGAAGAATGAAGGAAGAGAAGATGATCTGCCATGGTGGAAACAAGGAGGGCAGAGAAGGAATATGCTGGTTGGGGAATTGTTGCTACTTATTGTTGCAATGGAGGCTGTTATTGGAGTCACGATGATGTCATAACGAAGTAATAATGCCAACAAAAGTGAGGAAACAACTTCGTCGTCATCTGAGCAGTCTTCTACCAGTACCGGGACAAATGCAGACACTCAAAACTCAACAACTTCCCAGAACACTTCCTCCTTGCCTGCAGAGTTGTTAAGTGCTCAGAACGTTACTGAGCAGCCTTCTTTGGAAGGAAATGAGGCACAATATCTGGTACCATCAGCAGATCCAACCACTAACCCCTCCCATGTACCATCTTTTGAACCTTCCATGTCCTTGCAGCCATCTGAAAGCCCTACCCTATACTCGTGCGCCAAGTTCATCCATGCTGCATATGATACTGATTGTACTAATCATTGTGATCCGTTGATTACTATCGATATGGACAAGGCAGTGATTACAAGGAACGAGCGAAACAATGGCGAGGTTGTACAACGTGATATTAAGTTCTTCTCATGGTACAACATTGAGGGTAAATTTGACAACACATATACCATCGATATTGGAAATGCGTACGAGGCATCTGCTGTGGCAATCTCTGTAAATTACGCCGTTGTATGCTCAGAGAAGGAGAACCAATCCACTGGTGTAATATACATAATCAAAGGAGTTCCAACCCCGTGGACTCTTCAGAAATGTGGTTTCAAACTGCTCGTATTGCCGCTCCAAGTGAACTTGGTAGATATTCACGTTTTGGTAGGACCGTGGCCATTGATGGAGGTACAATCATTGTTGGAACCCAGGAAGAGTGAGGAGATGGAACATTTGGCTCAGTGTACATCTACCGGCTCCTAGGGAATGGTTTGTGGGTGTAGGATGCAAAACTAATGCAGTCCAGGCAGCAAAAAATGAGTGGCTACGGCGGAGGAACTCTTCCAAGCATATCCATTGACAGTAATCTAATGACGGTTGCAACTAGGAGGTGGCTGTCTTGGAAAATCCCACTGGCACGGGGTATTGGTATGGACGACGTGCTGCCCTATCAGCGAACAAGCTTGTTGTTGGAGCATCAAATAAGTTTACTTCTATGATGTTGGAGAGTGTTCATTACCATAATAATTGAAGCATCGCAATGGGGAAGATAATTAATGCTCAATGTACAGACCTCTTTTTGCCTTAATACAAAAGTAGGCCCTCAGTTAAACTATGTAATATTGTTCAAGCTGCTTCGTTAATTGTTGGAACAAAATATCACGCTGGCACTAGAGTTTAACATCAAGAATGACTTCTGCTGTACATACAACCATCGCTGAACTTTGTTGCTTCTCCTCCTCCGCTGCGGCCAAAACAATCCTACAAAGTACTTATGCCAGCGAAGATCATCTGCAATCTCAGGATAGAATGCCGTACACAGTATCTTTCCCTTTCGGACAGCACAGATGACCTCACGGGCATTCGTCTCATCACTCGCCCTTGGAAGGATGATGTTGTTTTGTTCATCAATGGCCGTTCCCTTCTTCTCCTCCTCGTAGGCGTTACCAGCTGCATCACCCTGCTCATCCTTGTGCAGCCGTACATCGGCGTATTTGATGCCACCGCCCTCCTTACGCCCCAAAGCATCTACCACACCCATTTGGATGACATTCTCGCCAGCCTCAATTTTGCGCTCAAGTTCATGCAAAACCACCGCTGCCGCCCTGCAGGGTGAAGCCACAACCTTTCCAAGAATCTCCACATCAGGACTTGTAGTCAATATTGCAGGTGCACGGATAAATACTCCCGGGAATGGATTCAGAGTGCTGAAATCCAAAGCGATGAAAATGTCGGAAGCAAAAATGATTCGTTTGCTTTCTTTTTTATCATCGCTGGTGATGAGAAATACTAATTCCTATGTCTTCGTCGAATTTAAGATGTGACATTTGCCTATCTTGTTCTTTATACTTATACATGACATGTGCCTAAGTGATACGTTGTCGATGGTCGAAGTGACACCTGCCTAATTATAAAGATTTAGATCGACACATGCCTAAAGATTAACATGTGTCTTTTAGGTACCTTCTATACCTAATAATGACGTCATCAATGAGTAGCGCTTCGAACAAAAGGCTCATTCCCGCAGTCCCAGAGGAGTGTACAATCACTGATAAGTTACTTTGCAAAGAGATAGTGACAAAGGGAAAAACACCTTCTCTTCACCCACATCATAAAGATCTCGATGACACCTTCGGCTTGAATCAAAACAATAAACACGTTCATTAAGAAGAGATACCCAAAAAGGATACGTACTACTGCAGAGCAAGAACACCTACTTCGTTGTATGGTTGGAACACCCATTGATTGACAGTTGTGGCTGAAGTTAGGGAGAATTCATTATCACTTGTGTAGAGCTTAGAAGTGAGGGTGTCGGCAAAGTTTTGATGCGTGATGGGATTGATTGTGGACGATGATGATAACGACTTGGCGGAGACTGCGAGCATCGTTGACAGCAGACGATGATGATGGCCACCAAGGCTCGTCGTGAGCACGAGGAGGACGGTGGTGATTCGAGGTGCACTGATCATTATTGAAGGAACTATTACTATCGTTTTTATGCCGTTGCCATTGCTCAGATGAAACAGAAGCCATTGCTTTGACAGTCATCATCTTCTTGGAAGTAAGTGGGAGGGAGAAGGGGGAGGAGTCGATGCTCATTGCCATTCAGGGGGTGGCCACTATAAAGATATCTGACCTTATGCAATAAAGTTGAAAACTGACCTCGGGGACCCCGACCCTCGTCTTGCTACGTCATCAATGATGTCACAATGACGTCTTACCTATATAAATAGATGCCAATTGAATCTATTTAGCAGAGAGTGACATTCAAAGGGATCTAATCAAGAGATCATTATTACCCCCGACCCCCGCCCGAAGGCGCCGTTCTGGCAATATTTTGACGGATTGACCCCCCCCATTGCCCCCTTGCATAAGGTCAGATATCGTGATAGTGGCCGCCCCCTGTTGCCATTGATCGTGTGAAAGGAAAATGGAGGGTGTGACTTCTTGTGACGAAGACGTGATGTGACAAATTTGTGACAATTTTGTGACATTTTTGTGACAAATCAGTCACGTTATCACGGCGTTATCATACTTCCGTCATCTAAAATCCTGCCATGTGATCGATGTGAAAAATGCGTGAAAAATGCTCAAAAAATGTGTGAAATATGGGCGATTTTGAGTGACTTGTATCTTGTATTTGTGATGGCATTGCATGCGCAACGGCCGATAGCCGATAGCGAGCCGGTAGCCGGTAGGGAAGAGGAAAGAGGAAGAATTCATAATGAGTTACTGACAATGTCAGCGGCTGGGAGCGGGTGCGAATGCTTTGGTGTGGGGCGGCTCATTGAAGTGGCTGCGCACTACTACTACTAGTCTTATTGAATTCGCGATGGTGCATCACCAGGCATCACATCCACATCCCTATTTATTCCCTATTCGCATAATCCACCATAAAAAAATCTTACGATACCTTCTTGATTGGCTGGGTCAGAAGAAGAAAGCTATACCAAAGATCAAGAGCCGAAGTAATTCGTCTTGCACTGCTTAGCACATCTTCAATGCCATTGTCCAATGTACTCTCGCCACCCCGGATATCCATCATACGGGCATGCTGACGATTACCAACATAATAATCCCAGCTGATAACAATGCGAGCAGGGCACTATGCACACACCAACAAATATTATGAATGAAGGCGCCCTCTCTCTTGAGTGCAATTACTGCCAACGGAAAGCATTCTAGGGAGAGAGAAGACCGCCAAAGAGTTTCAAATTGTGAGTATTATCGTTATTATTATTATTTGTCAAGCAAATAAGTGCTGAGCAGAAGAATTTTCTTTGTTTGTACTCCAATTCTTCTTCTGATCATTTTTGTTTCCAATTTTTGATGCATCATTGTCTATCGTTATCAACAGAGTTGCACTTTGCACGACGGGAGTACCGAATACAAAAATTAGCAATAGCTGTGGACAGTTGTGGGGAGGCTACGAGAGCTCTGTCTCAGACGAATACAGTACAAATAACATGATTTTTACAGTGGGCAATATAAAAGCAATTCACTTGAGGGCAATACAATAAAAAAGCAATCAACTATCTGAGATTTTTTTATACGAGCAATACGTTGTACAATATTTTCAATTTGGCAGAACAGGGGAGGGATGGGAGAGGTGGGGAGAGAGACGCCGCTGCAGTACAAAACAACCACGAGAAACAGAGTTGCAGAAAATTTGCAGATTGGTTACCGACAAAATAATAGACAAACATGACATCAATCCCTAAATCAACTCAACAAACACCCCGGCCGTCTGATGAGATGGGGGAGGACCATCTCTGATCTCTGATCCCCATGGAATATGTCATGGTGTTCTTTTTGCAGATTGGAGTGTCCATCATCTTATATATCCATCTCATAGCCTAGTCACCTCCCAACGAATCACACTGGGTATGTTTGATGCCCTCTTTGTCGACAAGAGTCATTCGTCATGCACTACAGTCAGAAAGTGCCAAAAGGACAATGGGTTGATGTGGGGAGGTGTTTATTACTGTGAGTGGTACATCGACATTGGCTAGGCTGGGTGAGATTGTGGCTGCAGCTAGTATTCTTGGCAGGAGGGATGGCTGTGTGGATCGTATGGAAATAATGGTGGTGGAGGAGGAGGAAGTTCGTCATTGCCATCTGGGATTTGGTGCAGTGAGGAGGAGTTTATGGGTAAGGCAGGGCATTCTTGCGAAGCTGAACTCTAACATCTCATGTGTGTACTCATTAGAGTATCTCATTAGAGTATCCAGGACCAGGCTGCAGTTTGACCTGGTGGTGCGCAATGGCTGCATAGTTGTGAAGGAGCACCAAAATAGCCAATGGGATGCCGATAATAGTAGTGGCGAGCTGATACGATACCCGACATTGGCGTGTACACCCCGACATGGCCTGTTTGCATCCACTCCCATCACAAACATGATGACAAATCTTTTCTTCATTATGTTGTGATCAACACAATCTTCTGTAAAGATACTCATCAGCCTTATGCCCAAAATCCTTAGATAATGAAAGCCATGGTACGCAAGTCAGTGGTGGAGTTGGTGCCGTTGCTGATAGTAAGTACCCCCACTCTCTAGTCGAGCATATAATGACAAAATATTGTGGACTGTGGATCATATATGTTGGGAGTTTCTGGGGGCTAGAGATGGATAGAGGAGAGCATGGCAATGCTATATAGAGCCAGGTTTCATTCAATTTTGGTAGCTGTCAAAATTTTGTAGGGTACCCACCCCTGGAGATGATAATGATCACGCAACAATCACCATGATGTACTACTTCTCATCACATTGCAGACTGTCTGGAGCTGATAGTGATTGATTGCTTATATTGCAGCGGAGTTTATGTCTATCGTACGATTGACTCTCATGATGTGCTGTACTGTGAGCTATTGGAAATACATTATATTGGCAGCAGCCAGAGTTTTGCTGCACCTATCACATATAGCATTCTGAAGTAGAGAATCATGACATAATGTAGAACTAATGTTTTTAAACATTTTTTCTGTTTGCCTCAAGCTAGCATCCATTTTGCTCAATGAAACGGTAGAAGAGTCTGCAGCCCCCAGGCAGATTGTACTCACGATAAACCCCATCTATATTACATTTCCCTTTTCTCGCAGATCTTTACCGCTCGTTACTTGTTACAGTCAGGATTCCACCAATCTGCTGAACTGCAGCATTGCTTCTTGGTGTTGTAAAGAGTTACCCAATCACCGGCATCTTCATCAACACCATCGATGACACACTTTTTGGTGTTTGAGGAATAGAAGTACTTGCCTGTAGCTCCCGAGGAGGAAGCGCCCACACAAGAAGTGTACGCCCAACTATAGTAGGATTTAAGAAAAGTCATATTGAGGGAATAAGTTAGTCCTTTTAGGCTGAATATTCAAATTGGATCAAGATTTTCACAGAGACGGCAGTCGCAGACTCACTTGAATCTATCTTTGCAGCATTTCTTAAGTGTATCATACATCCACAACTCGGGAGCCTTGGACATATAAGCTGGTTGCTGACCATCGGCAATACACATGTTGCTACCCAACCAGTCTGTGTAACAGTAATAGATGATTAAAAGGGGCCATCAGATGTGAGAAATACAAAAGATGTGTTTGTGTACTAAATAGTGGACCAGAGTTTGTTCAAAACATAATGCTCACCTGGATAGTACATGTGATAGCCAGGACTGTCGGCAGGTGTAGATCCTGGTGTGGCAGGTGTAGATCCTGGCGTGGATGAGGGCGCACTTCCCATGCAGTCAACATAAGCCCACCTATCACCACAGCACAACCGTCACATGGAAAGAAAAAGGCGAGTGCAAAAGTTGAGCATGTGTAATGACACCACAGCATTCTTCAAACTCGTGTAGGCATAAAAGAGTACTCACTGGAAATTTGTATTGCAGCACTTATTCAGGGTTTCATGCATCCAATACTGCGGAGAGTTGGTCACTGCACATTAAAAAAAATTGTGACAAGCGTAGATAGTAGCCCAGTGAGAAAGCGAGTTCATGGTACATGACCAGTTTAACCAAAAATGAACCATATCAATGCAAAAATATAATAGATAACTCACTGTACTTGGGCTGACCACCATCATTCCTACAAACGTTATCAGTAGTATCCCAATCGGGATAATACAATCCAAAACTCGCTCCCCTCTTGGCACCCACACATTCCTCGTAAATCCATCCATAATGAGCCTGACAACAATCAGACTTTTGGGAATACAAATAGAACATACTATTGTCAGTCATGTATGCTGGTTCATTGCCGTCATCAACACATCCCTCATCGGCACCGTCCCAGTCTGGGTACCAGAGAGCGCGGGCGCATAGGCCCCCAAGGAGACCCATACATGCATCGTAGTTCCAGGAGTAGTAGTCCTTGCAGCATTTGTCGAGGGTTGAGTAGAGGTAGTCTCTTGGGTTGGCCGCCACTGTATTGTTTTTATAAGTAGAGCAGATATAGCAAATTGAGCCTAAGATGTGTATTCTGATAAAGCAATGCCATTTCGTGGTGAAAAACAACAAATGCACTTACTATAATTGGGTTGATTCCCATCATTCAAACATCCCTCATTTGATCCACTAAAATCAGGATAAAACAAATATGTCGTCTCGGGATCCGTGGGTGACATACTGGGGGTACAACTGGGCTGTTCACTAGGATGTTCACTTGGCGATGACGATGGAGCCTTACTGGGAATGGAGGATGGTTGGCTGGATGGCGGCTCGGAGGGTTGGGAGGATGGCGACTCGGAGGGCTGGGAGGATGGCTGGTCTGAGGGCTGGCTGGATGGTTGGCTGGATGGCGACTCGGAGGGTTGGGAGGATGGCGACTCGGAGGGCTGGCTGGATGGTTGGCTGGATGGCGACTCAGAGGGTTGGGAGGATGGCTGGTCTGAGGGCTGGCTGGATGGTAGGCTGGATGGCGACTCAGAGGGTTGGGAGGATGGCTGGTCTGAGGGCTGTCTGGAACTTACAGTGCTGCATTCAGGAGGGAGGGATTCCTCACCCCCACATGCATTGGGATCAACACAGCAGGTATGTAGATTGGCATCGACTTCTGAATTGAAGCCAAGATATTCGCACGAGCTGTCCCCAAGACAAGACTGTGTGATGTCACCTACTGAACCATTTCCATAGTACCCATACCCAACTTTAAAGCACGAGCTGTCCCCAAGACAAGACTGTGTGATGTCACCCACAGAACCATCCCCATGGTACCCATACCCAACATTGTAGCACGATCTGTCCCCAATACAAGACTGTGTGATGTCACCCACTGAACCATTTCCATCTCCCCCCACGCCCACCAAATGGCAAGCTCTCTCCCCTTGACAGGAATCAATTACATTCCCCACAGAACCAGTACCATCCCCTCCAGCGAAACAACTAAAAACTCCTCCATAGCAACTTCGCACTACATGAGGAATATTCGAATCACGACAAGCTCCAGTGCCCATACAGCTCACACCATCCTTGCAAACCTTGCCCGAAAAGCCCTCACAAGCTCCACTTCCTACACAACAAGCACCATCACAGCCACCTCCAACTGCAACTCCATTGGTGTATTCCACATAGCCTTCAGTGCATGCGCTACCATCCGAGAGCTGCCTCTCATCAATCATTAGGGCCCTCACTCCCTTTTTCTTGGCAGTACGTCCAAGTATGCCCACATCTAGGTTGGACTTAGACTTGGAAGAGAGTGAGCCGTCATCGATGGAGGCTGGCTTCACAGTAAGGGCATCTTCCAACTTCTTCTTCTTCTTGGGCCTTTTCTTTGCTTCCTTCTTCATTTCGTTGCCAAGGTCTACATTTTTGGACTATGACAAAGAATGATTGTTGAAGTGGATGAGAAATCAAGAGAGGAAGAAAGTTAGAGATGCTCATCTAACAACAAATACAACATGGTGTGGCAGAACATCATAGAAGAGGATAGTCCATATTTTTGAATCAAGGCGGTAATACAGTCAGCTTGCCGCCAAAAGCAGCAATGCTGCTGCTGCCGCAGAAAGATTTGATCAAGCATTGACTGCACCAAAAGCAATGCCGCTGTTGCCGCGGATCAATTCTTTTTATCGCATCGACTGTCAACTCGCGGCCAGAAACAGCAATGCCACTCCTGCCTAGGGTGGATTCGCTTGAGCATTGGCGGCCAAAAGCACCACTGCCTGCCCCGGAACCAACAGCATCGCTCTGATCGAGCGTCGGCTTGAGACCAAAAGCAATGCCGCCGCGGCCACGGACAAGAAAAACTAAAATAGTGCACATACCTTGATGTGTGCCGCTGTCAATGACAGGCGGGCAGTCACGATTATTAGTGTGCCAAGTAGCATCGTATGAGGAGAACAGGTGGTAGTAACTATTATAAAGGAGACAAAAACGAGGGTCGGTGCGGTGCGGCTTCGATGAAGAAGGAGGCTTAATACAAATGGAGGCGGCAAGCAATGGTAGATCATGAGAAAGAAGGATAATAACGATAATTGATGGAAAAAGGAAATGATAAACATTAACGACGAGAAGAACCAAAAAATAACTCTGAAGCGAGCGACATCATCCCCAATCTCAAATCACGGCCAAAGGCTGGAAATAAAAACAAAGGATCGAGCAAGCAAACAGACGTCACGATCCACTAAAAATAGTATCGACCTCTCTTCCTCCCTTGTCGTGTAATAATATCAAATGATCGTACGACAACATCGTTGCGATATCATCGCCTCCCTTCTCCCTTCTCTCTACCACATTTACAAAATCTAATAAGAAAAATGACTCTCTTCCTCCCTTGTCCGAACATCAAAAAGTTGGAATGTTCAATTTGCACGATAAATATCATCGCCTCCCCCCCCCTCCCCTCTATCTTTGCCATGACTATTGTACGAAATCTAATAAGAACAAACCCCGCCGCTGCTGCCCCACGTCGTCCTCATTAACTGAAAACAAATAATGAGTCAATCGACAAAGGGACAAAAAATAAATGCCCATCCTCGTCTCCTCTCTCCTCTCTTTGGCGGCCACGAAAAATAATAGTAGAACTACGATAAATATCATCGCCCCCCCTTCCCCTCTCTTGCCATGACCACGAAAACGCTCCCCGCGGCTGCCGCCCCTCGTCGTCCTCATTAATTGAAAACAAATCATATGCCAAAAAAATAAACGTCCATCCTCGTCCGGGCGAACAACGTTTGAACGGGAGAGCGGAACGACAAAATAACAACACCAATAAGAGCCATAACGAAAAAAGTCATGCAGCCCATGCAACATATTCTCCTCAACTACCATCCACGGACAACATCGTAGCGAATCATATTAATTATTAACTCACCCGAAAATAATATCACGGGCGTGCGGCTTGGGGGAGATCGATATTATTATTATTATTATGCGCTCAATGGAATAAAAAATCAATAGATGATAATGGGGGGGGGTTGGCCTTTAGTTTATTTCAACCTACGCTCTACCTACTGGGTAAG
>JALLOX010004233.1:0-10605 GCA_036939695.1 Thalassiosira ordinaria
GTGGATTATGAGTATAATATGCCGGGTATTTATTGAGAGATGGGAAGTGTGTGGCTGCGGAAGAATGGTATGGAGGATGTGTCTGTTTTTTTTGAGGAAGCATGGTTATTTCTAGTTGGCACGGTTGAGAAAACTACTGTTTGGTCATGAAATTACAATAATACTTATTTACATTTTCGAGCATGTAAGGCATTTTTTGGCAATATATCAGGGTAGGACATCCTTACCATCCTTCTCAACTGAAACTTCTTGTTCTGAGTCATAAATACATCATGTGATGCAATAACTTTAGAGAAGTTTAGAGAGGTATATTCGACGATGTTCATGGTTTTAGTTCGATCTAGAGAGATAATAGGTACTGCTTGTTTTAATCCATATGAGACTATACCATGATATGGTTGACACAAAATAACTATTTTATTGAATTCCTTATGCACATGAATCTTTTTTGTATGGAACAGTTTTGATGCAGAGCTGTTGTCCCTGTAATCGAATACTCATTCCAAGCACTTTTGCTTTGGCAATACCTATGAGTTGATTTTGACTGTAATTTCAATCAAACTCAAATAATCAGACAGTGGCATTGGATATTGGTTGGGAAGATTATCAGACAGCTACGGCGTGTAAATTCCTTTGGAAGCTTACCTTGTAAGTCGGTGAAACGTAGAATGACTATTAGTTATAGTGTATAATGATAAGTCAGACAGTGACATGCACATCATAAATCTTTCCATCCTCTTCATAAATTACAACAACAGTCAGGTCTGAGTCATCCTGTTCGCTCTTAGTACTGGACGAGAATTGTACAATGAAGTCTGAGTCGTCTTGTTCACTGCCACCAGTGGAAGATAGTTGTGCAATGGTGGGAGAAACTTGTCGTTGGCTCAATATCTTGTGCCCAAACTCAATGGCAGCATCCCTTCCCTTGCTAGAGATAGGACGCTGGATACCCTCAGGTTCTGGTGGTGCGTTGCTACTAGGACGGCAGCAGCTTGTTTTTATGTCACTGGCATCATAAGCGTCTGCAGCCTTGTAGTTCACCGTGTAGCCGATATCTTCCAGTGTGGCTATGGTAAGTTTTGATAATGGCTCCACAACCCCAGGTTGCTCAGCATATCCAGTCATCAGCTCATTTTTTAGGCACTGCTCATCCCAGTGCCCTCCGCGGGTACCAGATCCGCCATCTTTCTCCACTGGTGGAGAATCAGTTGTGCAGCCCCAATCATTGACCCAGACATTTTTTCCTTGAGTTCCAAGGTAGTTCAGCTGTTTATCAACGAGGTTATTGTTTGTCCATAGAGTCCCGATCCCTAGGATGTGACCCATCTCATGAAGTATTAAACTGTCAATAATAGCCCATGTTTTGAAAATGGTATGTGAGCGGCAACATATTATATTGATAAGGGTCTGTGATAAATATGCACACAAGAAAACATATCTCACCTTTCCCAGCTGCCTTCTTGAACCTTTCGTTCGATGTCTGCAATATCAAACGCCATCTCTCCGGTACTAGATGTGACCTTACCTTCCGTATTACGTATCCATAAACTGGTAGCATAACC
Organism: Thalassiosira ordinaria; assembly: GCA_036939695.1. NCBI lineage: Eukaryota > Bacillariophyta > Thalassiosirophyceae > Thalassiosirales > Thalassiosiraceae > Thalassiosira > Thalassiosira ordinaria. Next base: position 1,563 of record JALLOX010004233.1, read on the forward strand.
TAAAATGCTACCTGGACCATCAATATCAAGATCACGAGCGCAGACGTGCAGATCATCAATCCTTTCAGGCAAATGCCCGCCCCGGCAACTATCTCGCCATCTTGGACCTGGCGGAATTGTATCAGTATTAATAGGGCGAAGATCACCGACAATAACTTCCATCCATTTCTCTCGTGCAGCAATATACGCATTTGCATTATCTGGGTTTAATACTTCAAGAGAGAGATCAAAGTTGTATCTGGTCTTGTCGTCCACCCCGAAATCATTATTCTGTAGACAGTAGTAGGTGTATCCAGGCTCTTCTATGTTACAACTTGGTGCAGGGACAAGATCGGGCAGTGCTGTGGGTGATGCCTGTAAAGTGATGAGGTAGTGCAGTGTGTGAGTTGAGCGACAGATGAGTCAAATATCGTTTCATGTGCCAACATTATTTACATACCGTAGGTGTCCCTGTAGGTGAATTGGATAGGTGTTCAGTAGGCGTTGTGGTAGGTGATGAAGATGGCGCTTTAACCGGTGACGAAGTTGGAGCTCGGCTCGGTGACGAAGTTGGAGCTTTGCTCGGTGACGGTGTAGGCGGATTGGATGGTGCTTTGCTCGGAGAGGAGCTTGGGCTTGAAGTTGGAGGGGGTGTTGGTGACTGAGAAGGTGCCTTGCTTGGTGAAGCCGTGGGAGCTGAAGTTGGATTAGATGTTGGTGAAGCAGTAGGGGACATAGTGGGTGCTTTGCTCGGCATTGTTGTTGGACGGGGAGTAGTGGGAGAGTTTGTTGGTGAAGACTGATTTTTTTGAAGGAAACATGCAAAGTATGATGTTCACAAAGAAAAAAGTTAACCAATTAGAATAGCACCTTATTTGAAACCTCATACAGCATAGTTCAAAACTTACAGTTGGTGGCATAGTAGGAGGCTCTGGTGACCTAGATGGTGCTTTGCTCGGTGATGACGTAGGAGAAGGATTTGTTGGAGAGCTGCTAGGTTGCTGGCTTGGACTCTTGGAAGGCATGGTGGTAGGAGACACGGTTGGGCTCACCTAGTGTGATTAAACGAGGCATATATATTAGATTAATATCACCGTGGATACTTGTAATAAATACAAAATATCACTGCTTACTCACAGTCGGAGGAGGTCTGGTAGGAGAGTCAGTAGGCACTGAGTCAGATTCAGGCAGAGTTGCACGATTGGTTGATGATGCAGTGGGAGAAGACTACATCATGTGTGTTTGTATTTTTTAGAAGGGTACTTTGGTGAGAACAAGTTTCAAACACGCATTCGTACAAAACATGGCTACCTTGACTCACTGTCATTGTTTTCGTAGGAGCTGAAGTTGGAAACCCAGTTGGTCTTCGGATTCTCGGCCCTCCAGCTCCAAAGCTCCCTGTTGGTTTTCCCGTTGGTCTTCCTATAGGCATTCGAGTGCGTTGCTTCCTCTTTTTCTTATTTTTCCCAAATTTGTTACCTTTCTCTTTCTTTGCGTATTCTTCTCCCTTTTCATTTTCAGATCTACTGCCCTTAATGAATGCAACATTGCTAGAACTGGTGGGTAGTGTAGACTCAATGCTAGAACTTGTGGGTAGAGCAAACCCATCTGAGAGATATGCATCTGGTGAAACGGATTGGTACTCTGGGGTGTCTTCTAAATTTGCTTCACACTCTAAAAAATAATGTATCAAGAGTTGCAATTTAGTTGATGATGACAAATGAGGCCATCTCATATTGAAACATTGAACTTACTTCTGTTGCATGTTGCATCGAGGCCTGCAACAGCATGGTGAACACCAGCCACATCTATTCCAATGTTGTTGATCTTAGCCGCCAAGGAAGCACCTCCAGTAGCACTGGTAGCTATCATGTTGGCAGTGAGCCCACAAAGGTCTACAATGAGATCTGGGCTTTCTGCGAAGGCTTTCATGACACCAAAAACTCCAGCTTCGTTGATGATTGAAGCAAAAATGATTGATGCCAATTTGACCTTATCATTTTCGCTAGTGGATGCCATGTGGACGACTTTTCTAACGATATGTGAGCTGCCTTGGCTCTCAAATAAGTTTTGTGTGAATGTATTTCCCAGTACATCTCTCACATTTTTTGGCAACGAGGTAAAGACGGCGAGACCAATATGGATACTTTCTGCAATGGTATCCTCAGCAAAAACTTCACACTGTATCTTGTCCACACAAGATCCTAAATTTGCAATGTAGTCAGATGATGATTGATCATGATTTGGTGCCATAGCAGCAATGAGTATCTCTTTGTCATCGTACAAATGGGATAACACTTCATTTCCGTTGGCGATCGACTCCCGTACTAGCCGAACGAATGGAGCAACATCATCAATTGCATTTCCATCATCACCAAGAAAGCTAGAGACACTGTCACGAGTAGAGGTGAATAGTTTAGACAAGCTCTCGTTACCTATACAGAGAAGATTATCACCTGACTCATCACTCAGGTATCTCTGTGAGTTCTGATGGTTTGCAAAGTTCATGAAAATAATTGATTGCAAGTAGGTCAAATGATGAGGGATCAGTCAGGTATTACAAAATCAAAATATATCTCCGTGTCTAACATGTACTGTCACTGTGTTCCGAGAAGAGAATTGCTCACCGGTGTAGCATTTTTTGCGTTATGTCTCTGAATGTGTTTCTCGAGACGAGATCGTCTTGTCTCAGAGCGCATCCGCATCAGTTCGCCTTGTCCCATGCCAACCTCATCGTTCTGTATAGTTCCACATAGCACTTTGGTGAGAGCACTCAATAGTAAGATCCCATGCAGTAAGCGGTGCTTAGAATAACTCATAGCAGTATATTGCATCATCCCGAGCTCCAGTTGCCTTGTGTCCAATTTGATGTTGACAGTATCAATGTATTACTCGATATTACTGTTTCAAAAATGGTTCGACAAAGACTAACTATCCTAAGTCGAATATCAGAGTATTATGTTGACACCGAAAATACAAATACAGTGAAGCACACAAGGAGAAAGACTGCTGCCGTTCAAGCGTAATGACACACTGGGCATGACTCCGCTGCAGCATCTCTGTCGCTTGAGTAGCATAATGCAGAATGCAGTAGATGTTCCATCCTATCGACCGCGTTCCGTTCAAGCAACAAATCTCTAGGTATCTCTAGGTAGAGCTTTCAGTTCAGCTTACTTGAGCCAACTTGGCGCAAAGACAACAGCAAAGAACGGATATGTGTGTGTGTTTTCTATTTTATTGGTCGTATCTTCCATGTCTACTTACGATTGCACGCGTCTTACGTTGTAGGGATTTTTGATATTACCAGTTCCAACGTATGCTAAAGATCAAATTTTGATATGTACCAGTTCCTATCATTGGGATGACAAATATTGGCGCCTTAGTTGTGTGAGCTTCGTGGCTCCAAAAAAGTCAATCTTTGGTCTCTACAAATTTATTTACTTTGACGAACCACCCAAAAAAAGCCATCCAAACTTGATCCAAACGAGATGGAGAATGAGACTGATGGGCAAGATTCACCATAGACCTTAGAAGATATCTCTAGAAGGAGCATATTTCATTATTTGTTGATAAGTTTAGGCAGTCACATGCACATCATAAATCCGCTTGTTCTCTTCAAAAAGAACAACAACGGACTTGTCGCCAACATAAACCAGTGAGTCATCGTAATCATCACCAACAATGGAAAGAGGACTCTGACTGTCTCTCAATATCTGGAGGCCATAATCAATGGCAGTAGCTTTACCAGAATCAGACAAAGGAGGCTTGGACTCCAATAATGGCGCACCGCCTGGCGAGCAACAGGTAGTATCACTGCCATCATAAGCGTCGGCAGCATTGTAATCGACTGTGTATCCCATATCTTCCATTGAGGCAATGGTAAGTTTTGATAGTGGCTCGGCAACACCAGCTACCTCAGAAAACCCCGTCATGAGTTCAGTGTTGAGACAATCTTCATCCCAGTGCCCTCCTCGAGTACCATCATCACCATCTTTCTCTACCGGAGGAGCACTGCTTGAACAATTCCAATCATTGGCCCAAACATCAATTGCCTGACTTCCAAGGTAATTGAGGTTGGTGTCATTATCAATGAGATTGTTGAAACTCCACAAAGTACCTATCCCTATGACGTGACCCATCTCATGAAGTATCAAACTGTTCATAATTCATGTGAGAAACGACAATGATTCTAAGAGTTTAAGATTTGAAAATGACACATGGGTTACTTACCTTTCCCAACTACCTTCCTGGACCTTCCTTTCTATATCAGCGACATCAAAGGCCATTTCTCCGGTAACAGAGGTTATTTTGCCAGCCGTATCACGCGTCCATAACGGGCGACCATATCCCAGAATGTTAGACGGACCATCAATATAAAGGTCTTGACTACAAATATGCAGATCATCAATGTCAGTTGGCAAATGACCACCCCTGCATATGTCGTTAAAGGGTCGGTTGCTACTTTCCCGTGATGAAAGGTCTCCAACAATGGCCCCCATCCATTTGGCTCGAGCAGTCACGAAAGCATCCGCATACGTTGCATTAATAACTTCAAGAGAAAGATCAATGTTGTATCTGCTTGTGTCCTGTGATCCAAAATCTTGGTTTTGCAGACAGGTATAATTTGACGGTAGGTTGTTGCAACTAGGTGCAGGGACAAGAGGAGCTAGAGCTGTGGGTGGTGCCTGTATTTGTGTAATGATATTGCAGTATAGTTCGACAGCGGTATTATGTGAGTTGAGTATCATGTGAGCAAAATATTGTTTCATGGGAGCACCTTTGACGTACTGTAGGCGTCCCAGTAGGCGGATTGGATGGCGAAGACTGGTGGCAATATACAAAAAAGTTGACAAAAGATATGAATTAAAGCCTGGGCAACAATATATCAAATGACACATCTTGTAGAGTCTTTGAATACTTACAGTGGGCGGTGTAGTTGGAGGCATAGGTGACGTAGTAGGTGCTTTGCTTGGCGTTGTTGATGGACCGGGAGTAGTGGGAGTGTTTGTTGGTGAAGACTGAAAATATTTGCACATATGCGATAATTGATAAGGAAACATGCACAGTATGATATTCACAAAACAAAAAGCTAACCAAATAAAATAGCACCTTATTTGAAACCTCATACAGCATATTTCAAAACTTACAGTTGGCGGCATAGTAGGAGGTAAAGGTGACCTAGAAGGTGCCTTGCTTGGCGATGCCGTCGGGCGAGGAGCTGTAGGAGAGCTGGTCGGCGCCTGACCTCCTGGACTGGAGCCTGTAGGCGAATTTGTGGCCTTGGCCCTTTTGGCATTCTTAGCAGCCTTAGTCTTTCCGGCCTTTGTCTTCGTTATCGGTTCCTCATACTCATATGAATATGCATCAATTTTGTGCGGCCTCAGCCTCTTCCGGCTATCGTTGTCTTCTGTCATTATGGAATCATCGGCAACACTGTTACTTTGGATTTGCCCGATATTATATTGCAATTGTGTCTCCTCTTCATGGAGGACATCAAATGCAACCGAGCCGCCAATCAGATGGATTATGGCGCTGAGCGACAAGAGCTTCATTGTACTCGAGAGGTACGATTGACGTCGCTGGATAACAATGGCGATGATAACGAGCAATGCTGTGCATATGAACCATCACCCATTGGTTCAGCTATCCGCAGATCAGCCATTGAACTGGTGTGGTGTTTTGGTTTTGAGGTCAACGAGTCTCAGAGAGAGAGAGAGAGAGAGAGATTGAGGTCAGTACCATCTGACTCGCTGTCCATCTTCACAAGAAGTTTGACATTTCATTCATCATCTTTCATATCAACCAAAGTGAGTCTTTTCTATTACGCTAGCACCACAATCAAGCCGCCTAACAATCAACTCTTCCGCGGTATCCTGTGGGATACCTGGGGCCCTTGCTGTGTACATTCGGCTTTCGGTATACTAATTCCTACATAGGATACCATTTCCGCCTGCCGAATAGCCGCCAAATATTTCAATATATGATTCAATTCAGCATATTATGGCATTTGCTGTCATTGCATATTGCATGATTCGAGCTTCGAGCTTCGAGTTTCTGTCGGACATGTTGACATTGATCTGGAGAATGAGCTGGAGTCTACTGGGGTCTGAAAGAAGATCAATGCCCAAGAAAGCGCGCCAAGCAAAGAAGCGAGGAGGAAGGTCGGATACACCAAGAGCGTCGCAAAACGTGGTCCATTGTGGTGGTTGTATGACAGCCAGAAATGTTTGTTACAGGAGCGAAGTCTCTACAAAATACTTGAAATCATCCCCTGAATCTATTTCAATGTTTGGCATATCACATGCATCTCAAAAGGTGATATTTGAAAGAAGATTGATTTACACGAGATCGACTGATTTTGATGATTACGACAATGTTTGCATAATACAATACAGCAATAAATATTTTACTGCAGTTGTACCAGTGGTACACTGCAGCAATGGAAATGGACAATTGTGGTACCTGTTCTTCAAGGGATGCACCCACACCTCTATTGATACTACCTCATTGAGTTCAGAATTTATTATTTAAGAGCAATCTTGTTGATCTGAGGTGGATTCAATTGCGGCGTAGATCCATAATTGATAAGGTTACGGCCAGCCCTGGGAGGAAGAGTGTCACTATTTCGATTGTAGATTTCTGCATAGTTTCCTCTGCCAATGATTGATCCCCGAAACATCCATTCAAATCTTGGTCCAAACAATCCCACACCGGGAGATTTTTGAAAGTCACTTTGTGTCACAAGATTTTCCTCTGCCCAGATAATACTCATTACTACCCAATACACAAATGAGCCCCAGTCTGTATCTCTTTGGCTGACAGCCAAAGAAGCTGAACTGTTTCCTTCATAAAAATATGGCGGTGAAAAGGCGAGGCCGGACACACCCGATGCAGTCTTATTGGAAGGAACCAGATCATTCTCAAGATTAAGTATTGCTCCAGCAATCACATCAACAAGTCTATCATCCAACATTTCTTCGAAATTGTCGTCATTTGAGAGCTCTACGAAGTCGACCAGATTGTAATCACTATCAAACAGACTTGCAGCCAAGGCACGGCAGTAGTCAGTATTAATCGATTGGTCAATGCTGCCAATCACACCGCAAACTAGGTTCCCTCTGCCAATAATCTGATTGATTGTACCAGATGGATCAAAGTCGTGACGAAAATTATCAATGACTCCAAGTGGATGAGAATAGTGAAGACCAGAGTTGTTCTCGCTGGTGTAAAGAAGATTCAATCCTTCTCTAGGGACAACCCTTTCCATATGGCGTGCCCAAATCTCACCATGGTTGCCAACTGTTTCTAATGTAGCTACAAGTCGATGCCCATCAATGAGTCTAGCCTGTGCATTATTTTGAGTGACATTGTGCTTTTCAGCAAGAATTAGAGCCCGCAGTACCCAATTCACAGCGTCGCTCCAGCTGATATCATTCTTCCGAGTTACCATTGCTAAAGGCTCTTTTGTAAATGTCTGCTTGCCATAGGTATATTCTCCTAAATAACCAGCATTTCTCACTGCTGTTTGAGAAATCAGATTTTGTTCACCTGCAATTACCAGGCAGTTGCCCTTGATGAATTCTTGGAAGTATGAATCATGAGTATTTGTAAGTATTAGCTTCTGGGGAGGAAACTTGGGACTGAGAAAATCCTGATGAGTTGACCCAGCCATCAAGCAGATCTTGTAATCAGAACAATCACCCAACCAGTTGTAATTGTCGGCGCATTCCACTGCTGATGGAGTGCCTGCAAACTTCAGCCCATCATAAAAGTAAGGATCCGAGAATTGAAATCCTACCCCTGTTGCTTTCTGTTCATATAAGATAGAGAGGGTATATTCTGAGAAAATTTAAGCCTATCAGAAAGATCCGTGATAGTACTCACTGGTTCTGCTCACCTCATGAAAATCTCTTTCCATTGTATGGGTATCACCATACAGCAGCAAATCAATATATCGATCTGCTAGTGCAGGAAACCTAGTTACAGACGCTACCTCAATGAATTCTACTTGGTAATCCGGTCCCAATACAGCAGCCGCAACTGCCACACACAAATCAACTGACATCCCTTCTCGTTCTCTAGTGACATTGTTAAACTTTGAGAAACCATGCTTGTCTGGAACGCCACATCGTAACACACCCTCTTTCTTTACCTGGAGGAGAGTTGGGCTATGGACCCCTGTTGGTAGTTCTTCAAATGTTTTGGATACGTCTTGATCTTTTTCTGTTATCCATCTTCCCACAATGGGAGCAATGGCCGCAACCAGAATAAGTAGCAGTACTATGGGAATGTAAATGAGTATGACCTGCTTCTTGAGCTTTCTCTTTCTCTTGGCCTCGGCCTCTCTCTTGGCTTCGGCCTTTCTCTCGGCCTCAGCCTCAGCTTTTCTCTCAGCCTCGGCCTCATCATCCACTGGTATCGCTTCAATAGGCTTGTCTTCTACAAGCATGGCCCGGATCGATCCCCTCATTTCATCTCCATCACGTTCGTCGTCGCTATCAATATAAGGGAATGATACGTGTTCACGTCTCGCCTCAGCCCCACCTGTCCAAGAAGCGTGGATTGCTGAAATCATGCTCTCCTCATCTTCGTCATCTGATAACCTATCAATTTTATTCTCTCCCTCGTCTCTTTCAATTGGAGGAGTTGCATGAACCTCTGCGGATAAGATAACATTTTCTCCACACTCAGAAGGTTGATTTGGAGAAGAAGTGGGTCTGTATTTGAATCTTTCCGCAGGACTAAGCCTTACATCATCGCTGTTTGCTTCACATAAAGAATGATAGCTGAGTCCAAATTTGAATCTTTCAGCAGAACTTCTCAGACTGGTATCATCCTCATTAGTACTGGCCTCTGTTTCACATGAAGAATGAGAACTGAGTCCATACTTAAATCTTTCAGCAGAACTTTCTTAGTCTAGTACCATCCTCATTAATATTTGCTTCAAGTGAGGTAGAGGAGTCAAGTCCATATTTGAATCTTTCTGCAGAATTTGGTTCATCATCTATACTGACTTCACGTGCTCCCACATGTTTTCTTGGGTTCTCAGCATTCAACAAATCTG
>JALLOX010004237.1:0-21581 GCA_036939695.1 Thalassiosira ordinaria
TAATTTGGTAGCACCTGCCCCCGCGGACGGGATCGGCCACCCAGGAGAAGGGGCACAACCTGGTTTTCTCGCCTAACAGCACCAAAAGATTTTTCAATGAGAAATCAGATAGAATCTTAACAAAGCAATCTCCCAGAAATAAGCTCACCCCCGCATCATTGCTCTCATCCTCGCTGCTTTGGATAGATTTGTCTTCATCACTGCTTCCCCCCATGGTGATGGTGGCATCTACCTCCTGATTTTCCTTGTTTTTATCTTCTACACGGATTTCGCCGTCCATTTTTTGGTCCTAGTCGCTGTTGCCGCTCATGGTTGCTTACTGTTGCTTACTATGTGCAACAATGATGTGCTCTAGAGAGTTCTGTGCAGGGTTGGTTGCTTACTGCTCTACATATTATTATGGTATTAGAACTTTCAGTCTCCTTGTCCCCCCCCCGAATCTCCTGCGTGCAACACTGCAGACATGTGCACTCTCTAGCCCTAAGCAAAAATATATAATTGAATTTCCCGCCTTTTGTACTTACAGGTGTAATCAAAGTGTCACATCATTACGTTGCAAACTGGGGTATCTACCTATTATTCCATTTTGTATGTTCACTATTTTGACCTTCTATTTTTGCCTAGGCTTATAGCAACATCTACACCACAAACCACAGGACTGGAAGGGAACCTGCTACGAGCTGCGTCGCCACCGCATGATGCTGGAAGAGCGGAAGCCCATCCCCCCATCCAAGCTGAGAGACAATAACCCTTTGAAACGCCATGGACATGCATCTTTTGTCACAGCGTTCGCCCCCGCCTCACATCCATGCTAACATTTGGGCACGCATTCTCAGCTATTGTTATTTTGATGAAGTTTTGATTGCTACGAGCATAAATAAATTCTTCCTTCAGGAAGTGTCTAAACATGTGATGCGCTTCTATATAAGAAATGGAGAGAGCATGAATGTGTCGCCAACCGCCATTGTTCGCTTCTCTTCCGTTGAAAAAGTTTTGGTTTTTAGCCTAATCAAGGACTTCAAAATATCTGGATCAGAACATGACTGCCATGAACATCGTACTGTTCAAATTGACAAGGAGACTGCAGGCAACTTAGTTCGGTTCCTTGCGTTCCTACCTGAATTGAAGTTTTGCAATATCTCCAGGGGACCAAGAGACGGGGGGACGTTCGTCTGCGGTGCCGAGAGGACCGTACCACATTCATTGGGTTTTGATGACTTCGACAGCAAGGAGTCCCACACATTGATGATGGAATTAATTTTAGATGTCTGTAGGGCATTCAGTAGTCGAGAACTTCCTGAATTTCTCACCTTTCAAGGATTGCTTCCCTATCAAAGAAGCCAAGGGTCCTGCCTTTGGAAGAGCATAAGACTACCCAAGACTCGAGATGACATGTGCCCGGTCTGTGACGCAGTATGCTATAACCTTCCCGCCTTTTTGGTCGTTATGCTCGAAGATATGGAAGTGCCATGCATATCATTTGAGAACAGGATGAAGATATGCAATTATAGAATCAGTTCTACTGTGTACAAGGTAGCTTTGAGGGTTAGATTGGTGGAGGAGTTGGAGCACTACGAAAAGTGCCTTGTGTCATGTTTACCTGGGAAAAATATGAAAGGATGGGCGTTCTACTTCTTAGATTGGCAATACCATAATATACAAATCTTACTGAGTCTGGGGGCTGATGTAACTGATCACACTATCATAAGAGACGCCCTTTTTGAAGAAAAGATCCTAGAATCAGAAGGTGCTACTTTTTTCTTTAATGGAAGGCGGATAGTCACATATGAGGCCTTCAACAAAATGCGCCAGTTTGGATTTGAAATGCAGGAAGATGAATTCTTTGTGGTTTATGGCAAATAGAGTCCTTGTCTAATATTGCGTTAGAGTTTTGATTTGCAAAGGGATGTCCTGCGTTGAACTGTACATATTATTATCATCTATGCCTATTAGATGCAGTTGGCAGGGTCATATCTCCTGACACCCCTGCTGCATAGTGAAATTGGAAAATGTCCAATCCGCAGTCTACTGTCAAAATTCTCCCACGCATGACTTTCTCAGTTATCATTATCATGCACCGCACCGCCCAACACATCCATCTCAGGGCACATGCCAACCCTTATCGCTCTGCTCTAGAATCTTTAGATTCCGGAGCTCTTGGGAGCAATTGCCACGAAGATGCAGCTGCAGCGTTTTGTCTCCGTCCTAGAGAGGCCCCCCTGGTGGTTGGTGTGAAGAGGCACAGACAGTAGGTATGGATTGGGCCTTCCCGCCAAAACCAACTTCGGATATCGGTCCGCGCAAAACTACGCGTAAATTTTTCAACTCTCGTGCCACCAGCTGCACAAATCTGCAAAGTTAAATTGTATCCCGCGGGACGCTGCCTAAGTTTAGACAAGCATTGGAAAGGCCTTTTCGTTCTCATGCTTTTGAGTGACGGCTCTGCACATACAAGTGATACCATTGCAGCCTGTTTTTCCTGGATCTCAATGGACAGGAGTCTAGTTTGTGCGCGGATTGATTGGTCCAGCTTTTTAGTCACTAAAACACATGAAAAAAGTCTAATTATTAAATTAGGCTCTATAATAGTCATAAAAACATCAATGAAATAATCGCTGGATATCGCTTATTAATTTCAAGATCCATCCCCCACGCGCCTGCCCAAAAGGGCTTATGGCACATGGTTGTGAAGGCTTAGGCGCACTATGAGGCATAATTAATATGCATAATTGCCGAAAATACAGGTAATTCAGATAAATACACATGCATAGGAGTTCAATAGTGCGCCTAACTCTACATACACACTTTCGTAGTGCGCCTATCTTGTTCGGCATGAATGGATTTTAGATGAATAACTCAGCTAATTAACATGTTATCCTGTTAGAGTGAAAAGCCATCCATAATATTTTTCTAATCAAATATTGAGAGTTTAGACTAGTATGGACGAATTCACAATGGTGTTTGAATAACATTGATTTTGATGACATTATGAGTTGAAGCGAAAAAAGACATCAAGGAACAAACATGATACTGGCGTATACATCTGACAACATCTCATATCTTTTCCGTGTCTATCTCTGTTGGCCAAGTGATAGTGATGGTCTCCATTTCCAGCCGCGGTGAGCATGGTATCTCCGCATTGAATGAGTGGTTGTTCATAGAAGGCCCCCACGGCCTTGGAGAGGGGTGTCGATCGACCGGACACGTTGTCCTACGGTCGCGGAATCGAACGGCCGAACGTTCGCGGCAGCGCGGCGATTTTACGATTTCGGGCATCGGCGCACCAATAGATTTTGTCTCAAATGCAACCAAAATTGCGTTCTCCGAATCGAGGCTATAATGGCGGAGGAGCATCATCGGGGGACTGGTGCCAACATTGCTGTTGAGGTAGCTCTCAAGACCTTTTACACAATAATGGCATCATTTGGAACAAAAAACAAAACGTTACAATCATCAACCTGCGGGGGGAATGGGGGGATGCGATGGCAGACAGCAATACCATGACACAACAATATTTTTTGTCATGACGTCAACCTATGGTTGTCATCTCCAGCTCACCAAAGGTACATGGCAAAAATTCATCCCATTCATCGTGATAATTCAATCGTGATGAACAAAAACGTTTCACATCCAATGCAAGGGGCGATAATGACCAGTGTATTATTTTTTCCAATGCGGGTACCTGAGCACTTCAGATCTGGGTATTGCACCGGGGTTTTGTTTTTATCTCCACTTCTCGGTTAACTCACAAATCGATCTGTCTTTTTTGCACGGAGCAGCATGGCAACGCAGATAGATGCATTAATCTGACAAGGGGTAAATGACACACGGCAACAATTTGCTTTATTTCAACAGGTGACATTCATATGGAATCACAACAAACCACTACGCATTCGTGATACAACAGTGATATTCTCGCACTCTCAAATGAATTTGAAAGCATGATGGATAACAACTCAACAAACTCTCGAGATGAAACAATGAGCAATGAATTTTTGAGCAATTATATTTTAAGATATGTTTATATTGTTATTCCAGTGTTATTCAATGCAAACGATGTTCAAATATAAGAAATACATACTCATACCTAATTGGTAATCTAGTTCTTTCATTTTTTTGTGTACATCTCAATAGGCCCAAGGTGTAAGACAAACAAAATAAGCTTTGTACACAGCTTCTGGTTCCTGCCTAGAGAGTCTGAACACTAAGCATGGAATAAACAGAAGTCAGAAGCAGAAGAGAAATAATGCATATAATAACCGCCAGTTGCAAAATACACTGAAATCTGAAAACTACCTTGAAGTCTGATTTCAATTTCAGATAATCTGTCTGATCTCTCCAAAAGTACTTTATCTTTACTATGCTTTTAGATTCGATACACTTGCTTGAAATTATACCTCCTATTTAGCACGGCTGAGATCTTGCATTGGCCTTTGTGTCGGAAACATTCCTTGCCCACATTCCAAACTGACCGGTTTGCACCACACCAAATCATGAGTAAGATGAAAGTCAGCCCTCGAGAGAGATAACATTCTCGCCTTCGGCTCGAGTGTCTACGACTACTTGAAAATGAGGAAATTGATTCAAGCATCAATTATCATACACCTTTTGTGAGCTAACCATGTATCAAAGAGCAATCTCCTCCCTCTCTCTTTGGGTCTGTAAAGTGGCCCCGCAGGGGCCACTTTTCTTCTTTTGGGTCTGGGGTTCAGCCCCTTCGGGGCCCCTTTTCTGGCCTTCACAACTATGGTCCCAAAGCCGCCCAAAAGACAAGATCTCCACTCGCGATTCAGCACGACCGCTTGAGCGTTCCATTTCGTTCGTAGGTGTGCGCCAAAGCTCGGCCCACGTTCTCTCAAAATATGGTACATATTGTAGTACATAAGTAATCATAACATCTGTAAGCCATTTTTGGCATAGTATTTCAATGTGTACGTAGAAAATTTGAGCCCATGCACTGCCATGCCATCAAAATTACAATGATGCGATGAAATCCGTCGGCGGCCGGCTCCAAAAGCGGCACCAAGAGGGATGCCAACAAGCCATCATCGACGGTCATAGCCTTCCATATCACCCGGATGACCGTTGTCTTCCCTCATATGACTGTCGCCGCAGCCAGGGAACAACGAAACCCCGCGTCACAAACTCGTCAATTTCGAGGGTGGTGGCATCAAAATCCACCCGTTGACGACTATGCCATCAACCCCTGTGGCACTTTGCGATGTTCGGTTGCCCCCTGATCCAACGATAGCGCAGGAGGGCACGGGGGCGCGATCACTAGTGCAGGTTGGGGCGTCTGGTGGACAGAACTGGCCTCTTCCTTGGCATTTGTCCTCAAATTTCATCCGCGAGGGCCAACCTAATCAATGAAAGCAACAACCAACCTGGGAGAATGAGAGCAGAACAACAACAATTCGCTTGATGAGCCAGTTAGCAGTGGAATCGATCAGTGGTAGGGTTTGAATGCCCTGATAAGTCACCACCAGGCACGAGGGCAGTTGTGGGAGAATTAGAGAGACGAGGAGGTTATAAGAAATAACAAAACAATCATCATTTGGAAGCGGTGCAGCTCATATATATTCACAGTTTCAACGGCTGTTTCCTATGCGATGCTTTAGCGTTGAGGGCTGCAATGGTGAGTATTGCATACTCTATTCTTTTCCATTCTTATGGAAATTGAGTTGGTGCTGAAAAAATCAATCAAAATAGCAATAAACGGTCAATTAATCACAACCAATTCATGCCGCAAGCTTAGATTAGCACCAATAATACGCATAGATTAGTTGCAAACCATTAAACCATATATTACATCCATATTATTCACCGGAGAGTCATTCCTCCTAAAAAATGCATAGTGTCGAATTTTACCTTGGCCATAGCTCGATGGCGTTGTGCCTTCCCACTTGAAATATTGGAGTGACTGGACATACCACATCGCTTGGATAGATGCTAAGGAAGAGATTGAGCCATCCCAGTCACTCCAATATTGAGTACTTGCCATGATAGGGCCGACGATCCTGTCATCCTCTTGATGCTACTGGAGGTGGAAAATCCCATTGTCAACGATTGTGTCGCGACGATTGCGCGAACGACCATCAGCCATCAATAGATTTTATCGATACCGCGAGCTCGTGAAAATCATTGATTTTCGGCTGTCACGAATCAGAATCGAGTCTTGCCCGATCTGACGAACTGGGCCCCTCCGGTACGAAGCAAGCGGACGTGAAGCAAAGAGCCAATGCGCCGCGAGGACTCCGTCCAGCAGCCCTCTCCAACACCCAAAACAACAGAGGAATCGACGAAGAAGGAGAAGTAGACCTTGTGGAACTCAAAGAGCGATTTGATAAACTTCTACCAAAGTATGGATTCATGTGGAAAAGCATGGCCAATGCGCGACTGGCTCAGGAAGGACAGCAGTCGCAGCAGGTAGGCAATAATGAGAGCGATGCTGGCATTGATGAGAACAACACAAATAAAGAAGAGGCCCGTGAATCGCAAGAAGGGGTTCAAACCAGCTGTGACAAATAAGGAAAATGAAGATCCTGTTCAAAGTCAAAAGCAGCGGCAAATCTCAAAAGAAACACGTGGCAATTCTGGAAATACAGAAGAAGAAGCAGAAGTGCCAAGTCTACTCAATGCAATCCTAAGCAAACAATCTGTATCCCTTCGCGTACCCACCGATCATGACATCTGCACCGAGGACTGTGAAGCGCCAACGGCCACTTTAGGTAGCATCATGTCGATGCATGTAGATAGCGAGCCGTTGAGCTCATAAATTAGCATGATCTCTCCTACACGTCGAGTGACGGCTCTTGATACAAGTAGCCGGCACTGCTTCACCTCTAGCTTTAGTAGCCACTGGCCCAGGCAGATCCCTACCTATTTGTGAGGTAGTAGCCAACACAATGGTCTTGCTGTGGGATTCTGAAATTGAACACCGCAGTAGTTGAGACCATGAGAATGAGTGAGGGTGGGAGAAGGAAGGAGAGCAAGAAGTTTGACTTATACAAATCATCGGAAATTTACGATCTTTAGCTGCAGATACTTCAGTATGGCAGACTGCTTCGCATTTTTACTATGATTTGATATCAAAGACTAAATTATAAATGCTGATTTTGTGGTAGACACCATGGCGACAATCCGTTTTTTCCTTTCTAATAATAATTTCAGGTGCTCCCATTCGCCAGTATGCACATTTGTAAGGCTACCAACAGACTCATTCACATTAGATGTTGCCCTGGTGAATCTGCATCAGTCCTGGCATTTTTCATTTGAGATCAAACACAAAATGATAAGGTGAAGAAGTCTCCCNGGTGAATCTGCATCAGTCCTGGCATTTTTCATTTGAGATCAAACACAAAATGATAAGGTGAAGAAGTCTCCCTGCCATATTCTAGTTTGGCTTTCTCCCACTTACTCCTGCCATTCACCAGTGCGCGCATTGGCTAGGCGTTCGATTGTGAGATGTAGCCCCTGCAAAAAAAGGATACTCTTTTGATTTTCTGTTGTTCATTTGGCCAAAACCAAAATTTGTATTAATAGCGCCCGAAGCTGCACCGCATTGACTGATCCCCTACGGGCTGATTGTCGTGTTTAGATGCATCTTCCATTTTGTTGCTATGTGGGCAGTTCTAGTTCTGGGCATTGCAAATGAGAAAGTGGCAAATATCTTTCATTCATCCTGTAGCATATTTCATATTTCTTTGTTTTTGTACCCCCTCCCTCATTCGATGAATGGTTTGCACCAAGAAATAGCAATGCATTCGCTAGGAGCTGGCGTTGGAATATGAAAATAAAAACTAAGACGGATGAGTAGGTGTTGTACGACACATGAAATAATAATACAACATACCACACTTTTCTTTGGGATTGGCACGCTTTCCCCCTTTTACACAGTAGCTCCATAGCTTCCCCCCCCCCCAAGTTTGTGATAGCCAAACAGCAAAATACCACATAACATGAGTCTCTACTCCATACCAATAATACTGCTGGTTTACCCTTTCCCTTCGAATGATTCTTAATGCGACCGACTGTGACTTGCCAAGGTGCATGGACCACACCTACAAATACAAACTCTTCGTGTGGCGATGAAGATTGTAGAAGAATCGATGCAGCAATTGCGCTCTCTGAGGGATTCTCCCACTGGAATATTATTATCAGATATTATCACAGACCCAAGCCTGCAGCCTTCCCCTCCTCTCCAGCACCCACACCACCACAGCGAAAATCATCACACGACGGGATAACGCGATATTAGAAGAAGCCGCAACAAAAAATGGAGGAACGCTGCTCAACCCCAATCCTTGGAAAGAAACATAGGCTGCCGCAACCTCGATTCGGCGATAAAGAACACAGTGTACGGTGCCATCGTCCTCAATGCATGGTGCCACGCGACGTCGTACGCGTGTGGCATGGCTACTCACCGCTCATGGCAGCGCTCATGCCGGTCGACCGTCGATCAACCATCGTCCTTCTCTGTTGTAATCGGCGTTTTGGGAGCTGGGAGGTTCCGTGGTATTTATTTGTGCTGCTGCTATTGGTGCTATTCTGCCATGCCGTGGCCATGTTATTTTGTTTTTTGGGGGGGGCGGGGGGGTAGGCAGGTACTAATCTTGGTTTTGGAAGGTTTTGGTTTTCCATAGATGAAGATGATTTAGATTGATGACATTGCATATTTCTCTAAATTAGACCTTAAATAATTAATGGTAAGCTTTATACGGTATTTACCCTGTCTGTCAACAAAAGATTGCATAGAGTGAGGGAACCTATGTGAATAAGATCAAAGAGTTTCCCTCTCCAGTGGTGCCTAGTGTTGTTTTTTGGCTTCTCCTCTAGGTACAGAGACCTTTTGGCATCAGATGGCAAATTTCAAAGAATGACAATAAGACCAGCATACAATAAATGTCGGAATTGGTAGAAACTCGAGCCAGAGCATTAGAGGTTGAGCCAAAAGGTCGCACCCAAGGTTGCACCNACCCCCATTGAGGTCAGCCTAGCCATAAAAGTGTCTCACCCTTCCCAATGTCCACGAGCTTTGTACTAGCTTTGGGTCTTCAAGTGTCCCACCCCAAAAATTAGGCTGGCCAAAAATGTGTCCCAGGGGGGACGGGACACTTTGTGGTACTCCCCTGTACGCTTGGAGAGTCTGGGTGATTTTCTGCCCATCCAAAAGTCACCCAAAGTCTTCCGAAGTACAAAGTATCAAATAGCTAGACAGACTGTTAGTGCCTGATCAACAAGGGTCGATGTTTGAAAATCGATCTTCCGAGCCAGAGCATTAGAGGTTGAGCCCCCACAAAGTGAAAGCCCCTTGACAGACCTTTGGAGGCTTTTACATATCTAGTCGTTCAAAAATAAATCTCCGGATTTCCGGTCAGGTCATTTTAGAGGTCATTTTACTATAGTACGCATGATAAATTTGTGTATCACCCTTGTTAACGACAATTTCAAACGGGGTCTATAGCCTCTTGCTTGTGCTTACTGCTTACGCGCTCTGACTGCTGGAGGTGGCAAGCTGGCCGGCGCTCTGTCGGAGTGAAGATTCTGAAAGTATGAATTCCTACATGGATACTATCAATTGGAAAATACATGTGTATCGGCGTACAATCAATTCAATTCTCTGAGCTTCGTCTGTTGCTACTATTCTATTTGTTTTTTTTATAATACTATGTAGATCATTCGGATGACCATGTTCTTCAAGACGAAGCTTAGTTTATGTCGTGTCTCACTAATGAAGGTCCAACGCAATATCAGCACTAAAAGACCCGCCTAATCATGTAGTAAACACCAACTCCCTTAAACTGCGACCTGTAGTGATCCAAAGGGACGGCCTGACGACCGGAATTGTTTCATTTCCGGATATTTTTGAATGACTGGATATGGTACGCTGGGAGAGTCTGGGTGATTTTCTGCCCATCCCAAAGTCACCCAAAGTCTTCCGAAGTACAAAGTATCAAATAGCTAGACAGACTGTTAGTGCCTGATCAACAAGGGTCGATGTTTGAAAATCGATCTTCTGAGCTTCTCGAGAAACTGCTAGTAATCAAAGTACTGAACATTGTTTCAAGTTGCATTACTACATAACCGGAATCAATTGATTGATTTTACAGGTACAAAAGGATACTTGCACAAAGGCAAACGAAACAACTTTGGCAAAGGAATATGCCAGGAAATTTACCATGTGCTGCATGTGCACAGCTTTACTTTTATCATTGTATATATTTGTGAAAAAAATTCCGACGGTCTTGTCATTCATCCATCTTAATTACCTTTTGAAGATCTCGCAAGATCGTATTGAACCATAAATATCATCCACATCCCTCGTAGATGCAGTGATGGCGAACACAGTTTACCATTTTCCCGGGTGATGCCATGTGCAGGGGTGCGTCTTCGTGTGGAGCGCCATTGCTCTATCTTTCAATGACTCCAAGGCACATTTCAAGATAGTGGAACTGAGATTCCAGACCTCAGGAGGGATTGATTTGGATATCTCGTTGTGATTCTCCCTGAACTCCTGTAGTAACACTTTCAGTTTAGTTACCACGTCTTTCAATTCAATACTGTTTTGATTTTGATACAAATCAAGCCAGCCTTGACGTGCGGTCTTCTCATGTTTGTTCCACTCGCTGTATAAATCATAGCAATGCACCATAGAAGCCACGAACGCTCCAATGTTACACTTGATGCAGCTCTTCAAGTCCTCGTCCCCCTCGAATGAATAATTACTCAACATATCAAAGACATGAGTATCATCCAAAGCACTTTCAAAAAGAGCGACCTCCAGAGAAGTGCCATTATTTGCAATTTGCAAATCAGAAGAAGATGATTCAGTTCTCATCATTTTGAAAGACTCCTTCACAGTTTTACTGTCTTCCCTTTGAAGTATCATACGTTCCTTCCTGCCATAATAAACGACAAATGCAGAAAGTGGAGACATTGGCAATGCAAGAAGAAGGCAATAAATTGTGTTGTAGGCCACAAACGTGTTCCTTGTTATAAACCGTAATACATGATTTTTCTCCCAATACTTGAATACTGATGAATCATTCTCAGTGAGAGCACTGCGAACCTCTTCTTGACATTCGTACAAGTAAAATTTCTGTGCTTCGTAGTCATAAGCGATCATCAAAGCATGACTGTTGTTATCAGATAAGACTGGAAATTAAGAATCAGAATTGTCAGGAGAAGATGTGACTCGAGAGACTCCTATCACAAATTATCATCACAATGCACAATAAAAATAGAAGCTTACTGATAGAACAATGTTTCTTCTCACAACGGTTGAATTGGGCATCAAGAAAGCGTTCAAGACTTGCACCAACTTTTGTGATATCAATCCCATTGTACATTTTGGCTTCAATTATATTCTTAGATTGAAGGAGTGTGAAGTGTCCTGAAAGACTCAAATACGAATTGAATGAGAGGAATCCGCCAGTCGGTAGGTGACTTCTTGTTTTACATTCCAAATCTTGGGCCTCTTGTAGACAAGCAACGGGGTTTTCACCTGCCATGCCATGAGCTATTTGATTTGAAAGGATGCTTAGCTGATAGGCCATACTGTTGCTGGATGTAAGTTCAATGGACTTCTTGTTATGAAAAAACCCAACGGAAGCAGGTATCCCCTCTGGGAAAGAATCAATGGTCTTCAAATGCATTGCAAGTGCCAGATTTGCATGTTTGCGTACTTTCAATTCCTCTGACAGACGAAGGTTTGTGAAGACGTCTTCTCTGGTGAGTCTGAGCTTCATTGTTTTCATGTTCGGAAGTTCAAGTTCAATCACATAACGCCCCGCCATGGGCATGTACTTAATCACTTTGGCCTCTATGTCTCCATCTCTATCGGGATAGTATTCTGTCTTAAGCCCAACTGTCTTTTGGGAAAGGCTGAGTGTGCAACCGGTACAATTGTGGAGCAGATGATTATTAACGCCGTCCCGTGTTAACTTTGGAAATGCACAACACTGTGATCCTTCGGTGGCCTGCATCTCATCGTGAGTCATACGCTCCCAGTTTTGACTCAAGGGCCAATGTATGTACCGTTTCTTGTCTGTGACGATCGTCATACCTTCTTCCGTAATGAGATGTACTGTGCCTCCTAATCTTTCACCTCGAGTGGTAATGGTTTCCCCAAACCAGATGCGCTCACCTGGATTTGGGCGATTCATTTCTTCTCGTCCGCCGTTGTCATCGTCCTCTACCACATCGCTGACGGCGGCGGCCACGTCTGTGTTGTCCAATCTGCTGGACGCGTCGTTTACGAGTTTCGCTTCATCCATTTTTGCTGATGTGCAAATAAGATAGACCGAGTCTGATGTTGTTTACTGGTATGTTTTTGTGAATATGGCCTCAACCAAAAGAAGGAACAGCTTTTATTGGCGCAAGATCTTTTCTCTGACTCCTTTTTCCCTGCCATCACTCCACTCACCAGCCACTATCTCACCCACCTCCCTCTGTCGTCAAGAAGTATCCAGCTTCTCTAGAGAGCAGTGTTGAACTTCTGCCTCTTGTATGCTCTTTATGGCGCACACAGGCATTTTATAAGGCATAACCAAAAAACAAGGTCGCGCACTATCCGCAAAAGGTACACTCTTGCAGACTCTTGCGCAGGTTTTACTTCATAAATTGAATTAAACCATACAGAGTTTATGGCTTGTTCTCTACTCTCCAGGGGGTTGTAGGTAGTTGATTTTATGTCGGAGAGTCCCACTTAGGGGCGATGAGTGGATGGTGGGTGAATGAGATTGGAGCATGGAACACCAGAAAAGGGAAAAACTAAATATGAAATATCCAAAAATCGAATTCTAACATTTGCAAAGAGCTAAATAAAGATCTTACATACACATAGGAATACATAATATTTTTGGCGGAATTTTTCTCTGACACCACCTCCTCCAATATCTTCGTCTCTTGAAAGAGAGAGAGGCACATCAGGTGATACATGTATGCTTGTATGGTGTGTATGATGTACTTTTAGTACATTTTTTGCTTGATGACATACCTACAATGAGAACCCCCCTGCCAGTCACTACTACTTGATGTCTCGCTTCTTCAGAAGCTCCCAGCTAGGCTTTGGCAATTAGGGGGCACTGGGGCACGCCCCCGGAAAATCATAACCTTGAGCAGCCTCAAATGCCCTATTTTGGATGGATAAAGGCAAGATTGTGCCCAAAATGGTCATATGGTACCTGAATACTCCGTAGAAACTACTAGATATAAGCCCCCGGATTTTCGGGGCGCAAATATGGGGGCACAGCCCCCGGAATCCTTGAGGTTTGCCCCCTAATTGCCAAAGCCTACTCCCAGCGCAGCTCCAGATGCTATTGGTACCAGTACCAAAGATGCGAAAGATCAGGAAAAGTGCTGGAAAAGTGTCATGTATGGCATGGCCAAATTCGGCCAATGTCGCTCTCTCTCTAGAGCTGGAATCATGATCATGAATCATGAACAGCTTCATAGCAGAATGAAATCTTGCCCATTTTCTTGACTCAATCCAGTTAGCGCAAATCAAATGTGAAACCTGTGCAAAACAATGAAGTTCCTCTATGGTGAATTAGGTTCTGGGGGCGGAAGCCAACAGCAACAACAGCAATCCTGCCCACAACAAGAAGCAAACGNATGGTGAATTAGGTTCTGGGGGCGGAAGCCAACAGCAACAACAGCAATCCTGCCCACAACAAGAAGCAAACGGTGACATCGACGAATTATCAGCTGTTGGCAAAGATCTTTTATCTGTTAGTTTTGATGAAGCGTCTGGAGGTGGTAGCCAACAACAAGATGCAATTGGTGACACCGGCGAATCATGGCCCATCGACAAGGATCTTTTCCACTTAGGTTTTTGTTGTGCTCACATGGATGATGCATCAGGGGGTGGCAGCCGAGATATTGTCAGTGCAAGTATTGACGCTGAGAAATTGCCTATTATTGAGAGGGATAAATTGTCTACTATTATTGAGAGGGATCTTGCCAAGAATGACTCCCGGCCGCACCAAGTCTGTCTCGTCAAAACGCAGCAGGGAAAGCTATGTCCAGGGATCCTTTTCGAGAATGTGGGTGAGTTGCAGATGGCGATAGAGTCTATTGAAATGTATACAAGGAACGCTGAGGAGGCTCCAAGGGAGCAGGATGATAAGGTAAACAGCAAGAGGAACATTGGTAGCGAGGAGGAGGAGGGCGATCGAAAATCTGCGGCCAAGAGCAATATCAAGCTAACACCCAAGACGAGCGGGCGTGGTCGTTCCGCCACAGGCGAACCCAAGAACAAGAAGAGAGAAGCATCTGCCGATGGCAAATCACCCAAAAAGAAAGCATACAGGACCAGGAGCAGCCGTGGCCGTTCCGCCACAGGCGAACCCAAGAAAAGCCAACTGTCGGACAAAGATATCTTGGAGCGGCACCTTGACCCATATGATTCATCTTATCAAATTATTTCGAATGAAACAGCATGGGAGCTTCTCGAGGCAAAATATCCATTTCATCGCTCTAAGGAAGGGTACTACATCACTAATGCTGGTAATAGACAGCTAGTCGCCTCTTCGATTACTAAGCTCCGGGAGAACTTGTGTGAGCTGGGTCTCCCACGCTCCACTATCGAGCTCACTGATAAGGAGAAAATCGATATAGCAAGGTGGGTCCGATTCGCTAAAGTCTCTGGTTTATCTGATGGCCAAACTATAGGCAAAGAGGACCATGGCAAACGAATATTTAAGTTTATGGATGCATGGAGTCCCCTTGTAAAGCATTATGGATGCTATCATTGTAATGGGAAATATTTCGTTCCAAGAGTGTGGGGCAACGATATTATAAAGTTTGAAAGTGATGGAAGCGTCCAACACCACTTTGCTCGATTTGGCATCGAGTGCCTCACCGAAAATGGAAAAGGTCTTACCAAAGAGGACAGGCTCGAGATTGAGATATTTTTCGCAAAACCACCAATAAGGGCATTGGATACATTCTCTAGGCTAACTATTGCAGAGGCGACGATCATGCCTAAAACCTTCAAGCCTAGAACCAAGAAGTAGAGTCTTGATAAATGTATTGGGAGAAAACTAGGAATGCACTGGGATAATGTAGATGTACTTTTGACCTTTTGTTCAGTTAGTTGTGTAATAAACAACTAGAAGGTAATAACCATAATGGACATCGGGAAACAATTTGAACGTATGTACTTGAATTAAGAAGGTATTGTGCCACCGAGCCTCCCAACAGCTAAATATGTGAGTTGTTTGCCGACTCAGTTGTTCCAAACAATCTCTCTAGTTGAAATATGCTTCTTTGAGTAATAAATAATCCTTTTTGAGGATAGGCAAGATTATCAGGCAAACTTGCAGAATTTATTACCTCATACTCATATTTTGTAGTAGTAGATGTCACATGTCAAGTATTGTTAATATTGAATTTGTACTGAGTAGTTTTCAAGTCTGTTCAATTTGAGTTGAATGTATAAGATTTTTGCGATTTGCAAAACAATTCATGATGATCCTGTGATCCTTCAAGAGAAGCAGAAATCATCATTACCACTGTGGAACTGATCAAACAATGCCCCAAAGCAAGCCATTATTGTCATGTGATGTGATGTAATCGGAGGTGAGAGTAGCTCTGACTGAAGAGCTTTCTCAGGATTCTCTGTCGTCGTCCCTTTTGGGGGGATTTTGGGGTTCTATGGGGTACGCCCTCTCATTGTGACCTCGCAGAGCGGTAAATTTTTCCTTTTTCTTCTCTTTAGAGGGGATTTTAGAGGATTAGGGGGCATACCCTCTGCGAACCTCGCAGCTGCCGCGCCCCCAATATTATTAGGCCTAAAATCACTGTCTCTGTTCTCACAATAACCCTATACTTGGGGATAATAACTGCATCCCGGCATAGCTTTTTTCAGGCAACATCGAACCAACAACCAACACCGCACACAATACAGCAGCACACTCCTCATGCAGAGACCTGTGGCGCCACATCTCTCCTAAAGAAAGGAGGCCACTGCTGCCCTGATACTGCCGCAGGAATGGTCATCTAGAGAGGCTTCAACATAGAAATGCACACCGAATGGTCCGGTATGCGGCATCAGTATTTCAAGATGAAACAAAAAATGGGTACGAGTGAACTGTCACGCAGGTGATGGTTTTTTGTGGCAGAGGGAGATTGATTTTGGGCTAAGGCAAAGTGTGAATGCAAAAAAGGAAACATGGGATGAAAGCCGACTACGGGGGGACGACCGGCCAGCCTCCAAAAAGTACCTTGAATAAGTTACAAAGTTGTATTAGAGAGGGGCTGCCCCCCATATGGTTTTCTTGTTGTATTGTGGAGTTGAAGCTCACTGAAGTGTGATGTTCAGTAATGTTCGTAGATGTTCTTGGCGCTCTAAACTCGCATACAAGCGATATTGTTGGCGACATCACATACAGTGGCGATACAGAAATATTAACATGCAGTGCACTTTGGCCTGAGTGTTAATACAAGAAGTGTACATACTGTAAAGAGTACTGTGCATGGTAAAGCTAGAGAAAGCTAGGGCGCGCCAAAAGTGGTGCACCTCCCAGACTGTGTTAATACAAGTGTAACGTTAATACTACTGTATGTAAATATATGTGTATCGCGACTGTATTTGGATAGATTTGGATTTGCAAAATCCGAGGTGATTGAGTGTACCTAGCTCTAACCCCAAGAGCTTTGTCAGGATCACACCGCTGGCAAAATAATTGCTCGATCTAAACCACAACACAAAGACTCGCAAAGAGACTCTGCTTGTACATAGTTTATCTTATGCTTCAAAAAGAATCTGACAGTAGCTTCCTGACTAATATTTGGCTCTTATTCTCTTTCTCTGCTGTCCATCATTAATAATGGTCAAACCAAAGTGTGATCGATGTGACAGGCGTGACTGTGCAACTCACGTTCTCTTTTGTGTGGCTTTGAATAAGAACAACCTCCATTTCGACAACACTTCGAAGCCCACTCACTGTTTAAATTGTGCACTTACAATCATCAAAATCGACTGGAAGGAGCATACACAACTTCGCGACCGTCAGTACCTCGGGGTTTTGACAAGGCGCCAAGCGGAAAAATATGCCCTCCTGTGTAAACCAGATGGAGCTGCGCACCAGTTTGCTGTTGAGGGATTTACGACGGTGAAGGCTGAAAGCGTCAATTCTAGCAAAGTGGCTGCATTTTCAGGGATGATGGATCTAGTTCTAGAGGGGAATGCCGCTAGTGGTCGAAAAAGCAATTCAATCACACTGGACAACCTTGCAGACAGCTTATCTGATCGTGGCATTGGTGATAAATTTGATAGCCACAGGAGGTGGAAGCAACTATACCCACACCATGATGAATTTCATCATGCACCGAGTTCGAAAAATAATGAAAAGGATATGAGGTCACGCTTGTACTTGGATATACAAAAAATGCTGGTGCCTTCCTTGTCGCAAATCATCTTCCCCCATCATTACTATGCACTGCTCTCATTTCGTGTGGCCACACATGAGCTTTGTAAGGGAAACATGGTGGAAACGCCTAACCCCGAGCTGTTGAATCTGCATCATGCAAATGCCCTCATCAAAGGGATAGGTCTAGACCATAGACAGGGTGCCCACTTTGATCAACGTGACTTCAACTTACTTGTTATAATGGTAAAACATTGCAGCAAACAAGGGTATTACTTCCATTACATTCCAAGGTCACATAATCTGGTGCACTGTCATCAGAAGCAAAAAAATGAACCATGGCCAGTTGGGGAAATGAAGTGCGTACAAGTGAGAGCGGATAACATAATAGTGTTTGCTGATTCTTTGATACATGCAGGAGGGCAGACGAGTATGACACCTGAAGAATACAATAGGGCCCGGGCATGGCATGAGGGTGCTACTCCATCCATTATCCCACAACTAAAATTGTACAATGGGTGGTTTGAAGGGAATATCTGTGATTACCCAACAGACATATCTCTACAATTGACATTCCAATTTACTCCAGTTGGAAGCACTTGTCAAGTCGGTTGGGCCGCGCCCTCCTGGTATTATAGAGAGATA
Organism: Thalassiosira ordinaria; assembly: GCA_036939695.1. Classification (NCBI taxonomy): domain Eukaryota; phylum Bacillariophyta; class Thalassiosirophyceae; order Thalassiosirales; family Thalassiosiraceae; genus Thalassiosira; species Thalassiosira ordinaria. Next base: position 18,018 of record JALLOX010004237.1, read on the forward strand.
CCAGAGGATGATACAGGTAAGTTTGTTATTGCATTATTTAGATTATCAATGCAACAGAACATATTGGCTAATTTGTCACCGTGATCTCCCATGCAAAAAATGGAACAACAAGAGGAGTATGCTGAGCTGCGAAAGGGATTTCGCAGTCTAATCGAGAAAAACGATGGTGTATACGCAGAGGCAATCCAGAAATCGTTTGAAAGTTGGCTAGACATCATGGACGGAAAGAAATTGAAACCTTCCCAAAAACGTCACAAGCACAAGCACTGAAATAAGATTTTGAGAGGGTGTGTTTGATTATGACTTTCCTATTGTTTAGAATGAGCTTTTGGAGCACAGACTTGGGTGGGAATGAGGAACATGACACTAGCTTACTGTGCATAAACTAAACATTTGGCTACACTGAGAGAGCCCTTGGGGGTGGTATCCCAAATCAGGCGCTAGTTGGGAGGACATAACTATACAAACTAATAAATTCAGTTAGTACAAAACACCTCTTTTGCTTTTTAGTTGTTTAGTATCGTAGGTGTTTTACTACCGATTATCTAGTAACATCAAAAACATGGCTGCCATTGTCAAATCCTTCATTTCCTGTGTCTTTGGAAGAAGACTTTTCCTCTGATGTTTGATCATAAGTCTGGCTCAGGTACTAAAATCATCACACGCAGTTTACCATATCCTCGACTGATGCCATGTTCGCCTACATGAGATATTTCATTGCTGTTTTTACTTTCTGACTTTTTGCTGCTCCTACTAATGACACGTTGCACACGTGCTCGAGTGAAACTTGCTAGGGAAGGAGACTTGGCTGACCTCTTTGTGCCATATTTCAGCAAAGATGAATTGATCTCTCGAGCAACGATTGTCTCTTGACGCTGTAAATTAGTGTTGCCAGCAGGAGCATCCAACTGGGCACATGCATCCAATGATATAACAATTGAATTTAACTGTTCAAACCACTCATCTGGGCTGATGCTAAAGTTTTTCGATTCACACAGCTGTCTGATTGACTCTACATCTTTCAAGAATGCATGGCGAGAGGGACCCCATATTACTCTTCCAATATCATCTGTGAGGTGACATTCATAGTTGCTTTTCCAGTCACCTAGCATTCTATCCCTTGGTAACCTTGTTCTTCTCCTCTGTATTGAACTTTGTCTACATCTTTCAAGAATGCATGGCGAGAGGGACCCCATATTACTCTTCCAATATATCTTGCTCTCGGCGCTGGATTCTCAAGTGAACTTCCAAACCTCTTGACACAACATCCAGTGCTTGCAATAATGGATGAATGGTTGATCCGGGATCCTTTGCGGCATCACTTTGCTCTTTCTCATCTGAATCTGTTTCTGCGCCATTCACAGATGTAGAATTGTTCATATGCATAGCCTGGCATTTGCAGCGAGGACTGGCTTTTGGTGATAACTGGCCTGCAACATGAGATGCCATGCGAATAGTAACTCTCAAAAGCACGTTCCATGGCAATATTTCAGTTGGTTCACTCTGAAGTAGATGGCTTTGCTGACGCGGTTTCTTCTTTGGGGGTGGTGTACAATCATTAGCTTTGATTTTCTTTCGGAGTGTTACCTCGGCATTTGAACGCCGTCTCATTATATTTCTAGTCACAAGCATGTTTTCCAATGCACGAGCAAGGTTGCTGAGAGTTTGCTGCCTTATTTCTTGGATTTGCTCTCCTGTTAATAGCTTCCCCTTGCATTTCTCACATCATGTAGAGCCACCTACGTTATGAGCTGCAGCTGCAGGTACATACATCTTGTGTGCTTAGAGTCGTCGTTCCCCATCCCTACTGACAAGAGGGAAACACAACAACTGACTACGTATCGGGTTATCTACCTACTAGATACGTAGTACAGGTAACACATCCTGTCACTCCCCCANGAAAAGATTGTAGAGTGGTCTCTCTCCATAGTAAGAATCCATAGTTGCACTCCCCCATAAACTAAACCATACTCAACTCCCCCACCATATTGTATCCAATAGTACTCAATTCACATTTGTACTGGTGGGTTGTACCTCCAAACAGGTGCCACTGCATTACACAACATTTTGTCATCATACCCCAGCTCCCATCTAAATCACATACCCAAACAGCTTTCGCGGCACGTCCATCTTGCATGTTCAGCTGAAAACGACGATGAGGTCTGCGACAATTCAAGTTCAAAGGCGGTCCCCATAGAAAAGGTTGTGATTGTCTCAATAAACTTCGCCGGTACCTAGATCTATGCCTACGATGACGGCGACGACGTTTGGGAGATGGCACAAATGGTACTTTCATTGATAGTAGTGCCCTCCGCTCTTTCAGGGGATGCCCATTTCGATGGTAATGGCGAGACGATGTTGAGGGAGCCACAGGTAGTACATATTTGACATCTGTGGGTGTCAACTGTTGTGTTTCATGAGGAGTGGTGGGCATCTTCTCCTCATTGGTTGGAGTATTTGGTGGTGGTGGGTTGAATTCCAACCATTCGTGCTCTTGCTCCTCCACCGAATTTGATAGTAGTGGTTGAGAGCGGATAGGATTGAGAATTGTTGCATCCCCATTCGAGATTGAAATAGTGTCAATCTCAAAAATCACCATATTCAAAGCGTGATCCAGGGTTGCAAACTCAATCAGCAAGGGAATGGTTGTTGTTGTGTCAGCATTGGAGGTGTAGATATCATTGCCCACCTCCTCCATTGTCGATGAAGGCATTGAAGCCCTCTCCCCCACTGGAGTAGTATATGGAGGCATTGAAGCCCTCCCCACTGTTGGAATAGATGGAGAAGCCCTCTCCACTGTAGGAATAGATGGAGAAGCCCTCTCCACTGTAGGAGTAGATGGAGGAGCCCTCTCCACTGTAGGAATAGATGGAGGAGCCCTCCCCACTGTTGGAATAGATGGAGAAGCCCTCTCCACTGTTGGAATAGATGGAGAAGCCCTCCCCACTGTAGCGGTAGATGGAGGAGTCCTCCCCACTGTAGCGGTAGATGACGTCCTCGTCTCCCCCACTGGTGAGGGTGGATCCGTCTCCCCCATTGTGGTATCACCAGGTGATGGACGGGTCCATGGATCAGGATCGGGAGGAGGTCGATGAGTGTCCTCATCACGGCTAACATCGGTTAACGGATCGGGATCGGGATCGGGAGGAGGTCGATGAGTTTCCTCATCACAGCCAACATCACCACTCTGTCCAACAATACCACCATTTCCATTGGTGGCTTTTCCACCAGCATTATTCCCCATTACCGCCGCTCTCTGTGACAGGATCCACCACATTTATTTTCGTTCCAAGGGCTTCGGAGATCCACGCATCCATCGTTGCCTTGTCTACCATCTTCCCATCATAGGAGATGTAACCATCCCTATTCATCGTAGTATCTTCACCACCGTTTCCATCAATATCACCACCGTTTCCATCAACACCACAGTTCCCACCGTCAACACCACGGCCCGTGGTCCCCGTTCCACCACTGTATCCTCCAACACCACCGTTTCCACCATTGATCTTCATCTCGTTGGTGGACATCATGTCCAATACGAATCCTCTGCGCAATAAAAATAAA
>JALLOX010004262.1:0-12431 GCA_036939695.1 Thalassiosira ordinaria
AAAAATGCTTCAGTACCAGCTTGATCAGTGATTGAGAACTTGGAAACTGCAGAACGAATAAACATACCCATGCAAAAGGAGTTTAGGCAACATGCTAAAGCGCGTCTAAATTCAGAAAATAATCACCTCAGAGTGACAAAAGGATACGTTACAAATTACATTAATACTGTGTCTTGCTCGTTTCTATCCCATTTCAACTAGCGGTACTCGAACAATACAATCCACTATCTGCAAACCTCACACCGGATCATGACAAATATAGCTAACCACCTTTCCAATGCACTGCTCGTCTTTCTTACTGCACGAGCCTGCAACCACCTCCCCAACAAAACAAAACTGATCAGCACCACGCTTGTCCCAAAAAAGTGTGCACCATCGTGCGTAGCCTTCCCCTCAAGTACACCCTTGAATATCAATCCCACCGAGTAAAAGTAAGCTGTGCTCGTTCCCATTGCCACCAGCACATCCATGCCCAGCATCTTATTGCGTACACTGTGATAGGAATTTCTATCGAAAGTCCACCCCGAGTCAAATTGGACTGTGTTGCTAGTATCGTCAGTACCAACGCCTCAAGTGTGAGGCCGGGCACAATGAGTATTTGTAACACTCCATCACGGATGGTAAGAATGCGGCCAAGGATAATGGTGATTATCAGTATGGGCAATGATCCAATCAAACTCAGTAGGAAGGCAATAAGCTTTTTTCGTATGTCACGTTTTTGGCGTTGCTTGAGAGCTTTTGCGCGATCCTGGGTAGAGCTTGGCTCATTATTGCCAATCATTTCTATATCCATGCCATTGTTTGTGTGGTGATTGCGAATGACAAGAGGATTTGTTGTTGTATCAAGTGAAGCTTCATAGCCTGCATCCTCGATAGACTCAAGTATAGTATCAATTGCATGCATCCCATGTTTGTTCATGAGTTGTGGATTGTAGGTCACGAGTGCATATTCAGTCGCCAAGTCAATTTTCACATCTTCAATCCCTGCCTCATTTGAAGATGAAGACATGATTGCATTCGATACTAAATTGATGCAGTTGGCACACGTCGTCCCCCAGATAGAGATGCCAATCTGGATGCTTTCATCTTTGTTGTTTTTGATGGATATACTACGCATGTGGAATGGCACTGTTGACATGTCCAAGGACGCTTTGTAGCCAGCACCCTCGATAAACTCAAGTATTATCGATTGCATCCATACCCCGTTGTTCATGAGATGTGGATTGAATGCGACAAGAACGTATTCGGTAGCCAAGTTGATTTTGACATCCACGATCCCTCCCTCATTTTGAGAGCAAGATTTGATTGCATTGTTGGAGCATGCCATGCCCCCAACAAAGATGCCAATTTGAATTCGTTCTTCTTGTAATGGAAGCTCCGGAAACGAGAGTCTCATCCCAGCAATGGCAGTCATCTCCGCAGGTGCAGAGTTCACGAGCAGGAACTCGTGAACGTTTGAAGCGTGGCTTCATCATTGCCCTCATATTCTGATGCAGTCTTCTTCATTTTGCTGATGTTGAAGCTGCAATTGCAGTTACAGCAACTGGATGGATTAATGATTGTATCTTTCACCATTGTTCCTTTTCTATGGCGTTCACTTCAAGAGGCGCTGTGCTTGATAATTGATCAGATCTGAAAAGATTCCGAGGTTGTTGAGTGCCGGGAAAAATATTTGCATGAATATGAAACAATAATGGATAGGAGGTCCTCAAATTCAAATAATACATGCATATCGTCCCTTCGTATTTTGTCCGTCTCTTTAACACCACGCCTCCGGCCGAGTCTGCTCCTCTGAAAGTCAACTCTTCTACATCGAGCCCCTGTTGATCCCATAATCCATACAATTCTGAATTATGCAAAGCAAAAGCAACAGAGACAGCACGCCACGAGACAGAGGAGAAAACTCTATGCCACGATGGCCAATGGATGGTCGAGTGATGAGTAGCTGCTACAATCTCGAACCGTGAGACGGTGATGGATCCCTCGAATAGACGGTCCTCTAACTGGCACTGCTGTTCAATCGTGGGACGAGTGTCATAGAGTTCGCCACGATGGTCGAACCGTGACCGAAGGTCGAACGTGATGAGTATGTCGCGCTGCGCTGCTGCAATCTCGAAGAATCGTGAGACGGAATCCGCATACGATGTGATACGAAGATCAAATTGGTGCCGCGCGTGGATCATGGGACGAGTGCGCCATAGTTCTCAGCTGTATTGATGCTGGCACGATGCAATGCAAGGATCATACGGAGAAGAGGACTGCAGACTGCAACAAAGAAAACGGCATGCAGTGAAACCAGCAATAAATTGATTGGTGCTGCTGGTGATTTAGATGATGTTGATGTTGGATGTTGTTGATGTTGAATAGTGTTGAAAGGTGTTGAATGTTGAATGTTGATGTGCGCTCATTGTGATGTTTTTCTATGATGTGGATACTTTAGAGATAAAAATGGATATAAAAAATAAAAAGTAGGTCCACTGGATATACACTAACAGTGAATTTAGTGGGCCTTTTTAGATTACATTTCAGTTCATTTGTGATCATTATTGATCCTATCAAAATGGACAGAGCAAATTTCTGCACCTACCTAAAGGGCGTCAAAGCTGACATCTCGCGCAAGCGGTTTTTGGGTCTTTTTGGAGGCTACTCACACAACTACTATATACTAGATAACTACCCTAAGTGCCATAGAAAACATGGTCCTCATGTTTTTCACTCAAAGTGTAGTCATGTTTATAAGGCTGATTCTCAAGTGTAGTCATGTTTTATTTTTAAGCATAAATAGGTCATCATGTTTTCAAAATGATATAGCTCGTTGTTAGAAGCAAGCGCTCTTACCAGCTGAGCTAAAGGAAGGATAAGGGCTATCCCACAAGAAAAGGACTGCAGCGGCATTTGAACTCTGGTTCAGATTGGCTGCCCTATCTCTCTCTCTCTAGAGAGAGAGGTGATACTGGTCTGCCCCCTTGTCTGTTACTTCCACATTATTATTTCTCAGCATCACAGCGCCACTCTCATCACTTCCTGAATCTCTTGCACCACAATTTTTGGCAAGTGGGGTGTAGGTAGAGCAACAAGTGTGTTTTTTATGCTGCAGCATGTTCAAATATATTTATATTGTACCAATTCCCACGTGACATGAGGTAAGCCGTTGAAAACGTGGGTTCATGTTTTGACAAAAAAGAGTCGTCATGTTTTCAACGCTGTCTGCCAAGTGTAGTCATGTTTTGAAATCAGAATCACGTTTTCTATGGCATTTAGGGTACATACATGCCCACAACTCACAAAGGGTCTAGAGAAGCGACCTGAATTGAATTCGCCACCTGAATAAGATTTCGCCACCAGTCTTCGGGTCTTGCTAGATAATTTGTTAGTAAAACGAAAACATTTATTTCTCATTCATTTTTGGGAGTTATTGCAAGTTTGACACACAACAATGTGTCAGCTGGCCAAGAGAAGCCCAAAAATGCAATAAAACTAGCATTTTATAGTGTATGATATGCTGGCATACTTCATAATGGTTGTTTTGTTGCAAAATCTCACACGTTGTGGCATCGTAATGTAGCCCATCGCATCTTATGTGGTGATCAATACCCACATTATGATAAAATTTGATTTTGGGTGATCAATAACAATGAAAATTAAAAAAGAATGCCAAAATGGCGTGTTTGGTGGTGTATGAAACGCTGTAAACATGCTATAATGCAGCTCAATAGCATACGCGACTTACTAATACTAGTATAATGTTACTACATGATTTATTTAGTCCCACGAACGAAACTACTAGTAGTTTGTTAGTGGCGAAATTATTCAGGAACCTTTGTCAGGTTGGCGAGAAAGTCAAAATACAAAAATGGCCATAAATCACTCAATTTTTGGAGTCACGAAAAATTTAAGATTGCAGAATGATCAGAGCTCATCCAAGCTGTTCGAAAATGCTGTGAAACTAGTGATATTTCAAACTATATAGTGTGTAGGATTTAATTAGAGACCCCAAGGGTGAAACCTTCAGGTCACTTCTACGAGTTGGGTAACAATTGAGAAAATTCTTCTTAGGGTGGTTTTTAGCATTCCCCCGAAACACACATTTTGCCCTTTTCACCCCTTTCACTAATCGTATCGCTATTTTTTGGTATAGTGAAGGTTTATCGCCAAACATTTTTCACACATTTCACTGGACCCTTCGCATAATTCATCCCAAGAGAAATCCATAATTTCGGTACCGCGGTAATGACGAATCTTTGATGAATCTTCAACTTCACGCGACATAAAGGCTGGAATTGGTTTAGAAAACCTGAAAAAGGGGTGAGCGAAACATTTTTCAGGGGCTTCTCGTTTGTGTGCCTACATTGTCTTCGGCGACTGATTCTAGTCGTGTATTTCCTATCTACATTTGGAACTCAATACATTTATTTTCAAATAATGACATTCTCTTCCAAAAAGGTCTCAGGGGTCACAACGAAGCATGATTGCTATTGTATTGTGGTGTTCTCTTTCGCGAATCACCTTCGGATCCGGATGGGTCAAAAGTTTCATGAAGACTGCTGAGAATGAAACTACGATCAAACACCATCATTTTTTCCGTTTAGACCAAGGTAAGACAACCAAAAAAGGGGTGGGGGTGTGTTTCAGGGGAGTGCTAATAACGTGCCTTAGCCTCTTCTTAGCTACTTTCTGGACGCCATCTGGGTTTTCTACGTTCATTTATACCAAAAGCCACGTAGGAACTATTTCGTTCGCTTTGATATTGCCCCCTCACCACGCCCGTAAAAATTGATTCGCGCGGTTGAGTCCCGTTGTTTTCGGGGGACAATAAAGGGGGCAACGCGATGCGGACGAAATGATTCCTACGTGTACGTTGGTATGATTTGCCGTAGAAAATCGAGATGGCGTCCATAAAGTAGTTAAGAAGTGTCTAAAAAGATTTTTTCAATTGTTACCCAACTCGTAGTACCTCCAATTACCGATGCGTGCTGAGGATCGCTAACAAATCCCGTGTTCTCGAGAATCCCGAGATCGTCCGTCACCACCACCACCACCACCACAACCACCTTGCTTTGCACTACAAGTTCCCAACAAGTTCTAATGCAAAATATCTGCTCCTCGAACCCGTTGAAAAAACCAAGGCGACATGATTGACAGCGGGGCCTCAAGTGTCTGCATTTGCCAGCGTTTCTTCTGATTGGTGAATGTGGCCGAAGTGTACATGTCTGAATTTAGTTAGTAAAACTTCCGTATAATTTCTCGAATATCACGTAGCATTTTCTAGTAAAATATAAAATTTCATACCTCAGTAAGAATCTGGACAATTCACATAGCCCTAGAATATTCTGACTGAGCAGGCCCCGGACTAAATTAAGGGAATATGCTCTGGGTGTCTCCTGAATGAGGGGCAAAATTGATTGATGAAAACTTGCCGGGTACTTGTTAGTGCAAAGCAAGGTTGTTGTTGTTGTGGTGGTGGTGGTGGTGACGGACGATGATCGGAGTTCCGATAACAAACGATCGCTAACAAAAGTGTCAGGATTCTCAGCACGCATATGTGCAGGTACCTCGAGGGGAATCGGGACTCACACATACAGGCTGGTATAATTTGCAGGTACCTCGCTATTTATTTCCAGCGAGAAAAGTGAGATTTGCAGGTACCTTTTTTAGTGAACACACACACAATAATAATATTGACAAGCACTGTAACCATGTTGACACTACCTAATGATGGCATCAGTACCTGCAAGGTACCTGCACGGAGGTACCTGCAAATCTCTGAACCCCACATCAGGCTACATCAGGATTTTGAGATTGTTTGTTTGGGTAGGTTTGGGTCCTCAGTCCTCAGTAGGTAGAGGGGTGAACTTAGAATAGATAATAATTGTATACGATACCTACCTACCTACCCCCAAGGCTACCCCATTCGGACAGATCTTCTTGGTTTTTGTGGCGCCTCTTTGTTGCTTTGGCCCACTGTTGCCACCATTTTCTGTCAACGAGTTGTCAACGAGGCAGATTTTGTCACACGGGGTGCCCCGGTCTCGAGCGCTGTGCGCAGCGGGGATTCACTCAATTCCCAGCCAAAAAAACCAATCAATAGAACAAGGAACTAACCACCCCCCCCCCAAAGATGGCTACAAAAAGTATTCAACTTTGGATTAATTTGACCCCTCATCGCCAGCAACAGTAACCAAATTGTGGTGATGGGAGAGGCGAGACCACCGTACCATGGGCCACGTGGGCTGCGTGGGCTGTGGGGCGCGCGTTTGTTAGTCCGCAATCCGCGGACAGACAAACGTACGCGTGGTTCTGGTTGCCTCCAACCTCATTCTTCGGCTGGAGGCACCAGAGCATGATGGTTGTTGCAGGGTTTGCAACAGTAGTGGTAGTTTTTAAGCTTTTTGACGGATTCCGAGAAGCCGGGCAACAAAACGAGCACGGATACGGTGAGTATGGACCATTTGTCCAAGTTTTTTGGCCCGAGCACCACCGGCGGGGACGGCGGCGGCACAAATCGATTGATCGAAGGCGTCAATCACCTCGCGAGAGCTGAGGACGAAGAGGAGGTGGATTTCGTCACCGTGGAAGCCAAGGAGGGCAGAGCAGGGGACGTTACCTTCGCCGACGGCGGCGGCGATGATCGTAGCGCTCGTAGGGAGCCTAGGACGGCGGTAGCGGCTGCAGCAACAACGAACGAGCACGGGACAGACGCGATGCGCACAAGGAGGGCATCAAGGGTGATGAATAACTCGTCGGGGGCTCATAGCCTGCCTGGGACACGGAATGCACGCGGGGCGGCCATGGGAGATGGCGTCACATCCCCAGGGAATCTGGGGACGGCTGGAGGTGTGAGTGTCGCTCATGGGAGCGGGGGGAATGGCGGTTCGAGCCAGCCAAACTCAGCGGGAGTGCAGCAGCAGCAGAATATGGCGCAGTTGAGTGGCCTGAGGGCTGCCATAGCAAGATTGCACCCCGGGATCGGTACGATGGCGTACCAACAGTGAGAACTCGCGTGGCAACACAAGTATGAGACCGACAGGGCCAAGGCCAAGTCAGAATTCAAGGATGAGGTTCTTGGCCAGCAGGGATTGAGGTTTTTGGCTTTCATGAAGCCGGGGAGCTCCTGTATTAATTTGATGCATTCCATGGCGGTGTTTTATGGACAGCCGGGGGTAACGGAGTTAAAAGGTGAGGCCATCATTTTCGTGGGTGATGTTGATGACTTAATCCCCCCCGATCCTTGTATTCTCCCACCGCAGAACGCCTGGGAGTGGAAAAAGATCAGGGCAGTGCCGGATTTGGTTGAGATGAGCAAGTTCTACGGGAGGAAGGGAACGAGTTTGACATGTGGGACCCAAGCAACAAGAGCAGTGCAAAGGACGTCTACTGTCCTCGCATGCTGCTCCTACCACTGACTTTAGCGGATTTTGTCCTCCAAGTTGGCAATTGCACGCCAAACATGCTCCGCCAAGAGATCACAAGGGTGGTGAATATGGATGGCGCGGTGCTGACCGAGCGGGATGTGCAGCTTGTGCTTAATTGGTGCCTGTACGCCAGTCAGGTCAACGACAAGGGGAATAGCCTTTTCACAATTGAGTGTGGAGCAGCATCATCACAGGACAAGAGCTTTTTGAAGTGGCGCAAGGACAGGCTGGCGGTGACCATCGGTGGCAACACCGGCGGCAATGGACTATCAAGCTTTGGGTGTTCAGCTGGGGGTATCTCTAGCCCAGGCCCTCAAGACGACCAACAAGACTCCATCATCGACGGCAGGGAATTCCAGGCCTACTGCCACTGTCTCGGGGCGCGGCAGGAACTACACTTTGCATGAGTTGGCCTTGATCCGAGGATGGAGTGGAGTCAGGAATCTGGCAGATATCCAACCCATCTGGCATCGCTTTCAAGAAACCAAGGATGTGGATACACACCGCGATCATTTGTGGAAGGAGATGGAACGCTGGGCCAAGAAGCATAATGTGGAGATTGATAGGCGGATGTATTTTGTGAAGTCTTTTATGGAGGATCTGGTCAAGCTTAATCTGGTGCCCGGGGAATGCCTTGCGGAATTCAAGACAGCTGAGAAAGGTTTTGGTCCTCTGCCTTGTACACCCATGTCAGCAAGGGACATAGCGGAGGCACGTAGGCGTGATGAGGCGGCGGCAAGAACTGAGGCCAACATGACCATGCAGGAGGTCCTTGAGTTGTCTGCGGGAGATCCTCGGGCTCCGCCGAGGGACTTTGGTGAGCTAAAACTAATGATTGCTACTTTGTGCTCTCTCACGTGGGCCCTTTGGGGTGATTATTCAAGCCTTTATCGCAAACTTCTTCAGATGAGGCAACTGATGGATCTACCTGAGGTCGCATCCTGCGGGAGGACTTCCAGCCAACAATTTGCCGTCAAGTGACATGGGCGGTGCTGGGTGACTGCCGGCAGTTCTTCAGCAAACGGCTATGCAAGGAGGACTTGGATGGGCCGGATCCACCGTGTTTCCCTGTTTCAACGTTGGACGATGTGATCCAAGACATGCGTTTTGCCAGGCCTATTTTTCACTCAACTTTTCCACAAGAGTGGCAGTATCGTCCGCAGGAGGGCGGGATGGCACCTGTCCGTCCCGCAGGTTTTGGTGGACAGAACGGATGGCGGATGCAACCAAGGAACCGTGGGGGGAGGCTGGAATAACGGAGGCGGCGGTGGCTGGAACAACGGCGGGGGCGGGAGATGGAATGATGGTGGTGGTGGCGGCAATTTTGGCGGTGCAGGAGGTCAACAACATGGTGGCCAGGGCGGCGGAGCCGGCGGGAATAGTGGCAATGGTGGCGGCGGGGTGAGGCGTAACAATGCAGGGGACGATGGACGCTTGGCGCATGTGCACCCAACCATTCGTATTTGCTTGTGTGAGTATCACCAAATGTTCAATGGACGTATCAGCTTGCATGATTTGCTACATGGTGCTGGCATCAATATGCGCCAGCTCCCCTGGCTGCGGGAATATGTGGACGGCGATAATAATAGATTATGTTACAACAATGTCATGGTCGTTTGCCCCCATCACCCTCGTTGCCGTTTCATCCACCCACTCAGGTCACATGTGAACGATGAGTTTGCGGGGGAATTGTGCCGTGTCATTCGCCCGGGCGTCAACTATACTTTGCACAATGGACAACCAGCACCAGGCAGAGATGGAGGTCGGAATGTCAGGCAGCGGGGTGAATGAGGGGCTAGGTCAGGTGATGCAAGGTAAGGTAATCTGGAGGATAGGCATCAAGCGGAAACTTTGCCAAGAGGGGGGTGACAGATGATGGAGGTACAGAGAGTAGTAACAAAGGGTGAGATGATGCAGCAGATTGGGGTAGGCATATCTGGGGGACGTGACAGCAGGACATTGCAGCATAGGGACATCGGGGTAGGGACAGTAACAACTAAGAATGAACTTGCAAAGGAATTCACTGATAGCTTTGGTGGCAACTTGATGGACGTCCAGGAGGTAGGGAGAGCAAACAGAGTCAAGATCGAACGGGATAGATTAAAATTAAAACAAGAACGCGAGGCGGCAACGCTACAAGATTGGAAGAAGTTAAGTCGGCCATTGTTGGATGGGGGTCAAGGTGAGCAGGAGACGGGAGAATAGAAAACAGAAGCGTGCAGCGGAAGCCAAGGTGCAGAGATGGGATAAAGACTTGCATGTTCCCCATTTATTGGGATGCCAGACGTCTTCAGCATAAAGGGAACAAAAGCTGGCGCGGTCAGGAGGAGTGCCATGGGACAGTAATTCAACCAGCAAACAGTCAATACAGCGTAAGTCGTGCGTGGCGGGAAGGGGGCCACATAACATGCAGCATAACTAAACAGCGCCATTGCAGAATAGAATGCCGCCAGAGGCACCAGCAGAAAAACAGCAGCCGCCAGTGGAACCAGCATTGGAACAGAAACAGCATTTTGCATCAGCATCCTTCAGTCCGCAGCGTGTGGAACAATCAGGGCTAAGGCGGGTACCAACGGTAGCAGCAATGAATGATAAGCAGCAAAAGCCGCCAGAGGCATCAGTATTGGACAGAGTAAATGCAATATTGGCTGAAATGGATGGCGACGACGAAGATTTGGGCCCAATGCCAGACCTGGAGCCAGACTTGGAGCCAGACTTGGACAGTGATGATGAAGAGGATGACGAGCCACCAGAGGCATCAGGAGATAAGCAACAGCCACCAGAGGCTTGGTCAGGACATACAGAAGTACCCTTAGGTCTGACGCCACCAGTCCTCAATAGTGGTGTTCAGGTAACGGGAGGAACTAAGGAGCAACATCGTCTTGAGAATAAGAGACGCAAGCAAGAAAAGCAAGGGCGGCAACTGCCAGTACAGCGGGGTTACGATTTCAAATATCTCGCGAATAAAAAATTAATTCCTACGTAGGTACGGTATAGTTACATCATCGAGCTTGTTTGAATTACAATGGGATTATGCTACCATACCAAAAAGCGGAAATAAGTAAGCTGCTACTGGAGAGCTAAGGTAGAGAACCTCACCATTCCATAGAGCGCAAAATTCTGAATCGATATCCATGGTCAGTTCCATCATCCCACTCTGGGACGATCTCGCCCTGGAGATCCCAATGTGGGACGATCTGAAGCAACGGCCCAGCATGTTGTCAGACGAGCGACTGAAAAATCTTGATGACCTACGTAGAGCGACGTGTGAACTAGTACTCGAGATCGTCCCAGATTGGGTTAGTCGTGATCTACGATCTGACCATGGATATAGCCCGGGTTCTACCTTAGCTCATTGATTTTTCGCCTGTAAAATTGCAATAGTAACTTTGTATCGGTAGGACCCTGGAGACTTCAAAAATGAAATCGCCATGCATTTTTTGGTCTTATACGGTCTTCCAACCATGGCTATTTTCATTCTCAGACCATTCAATTCGTCGATCGAACATCAATTTTCATGAGCATTGATGGCCAAAATTGTGGTTGTGTTGTGGTCGTGCACGCGTCTCCACCCGCTGGAATACATAGGTAGGTACGAGCGGCAACTACAGTGAGTTTCGCTCGTCACCCCGCTGTAGATTATTGGACAAAATACCGGGGTGAGTTTACACTACCCACGCCAAAGTCTGGTCCAACAGAGTTCAGAAATCAGATGTGTCCTTCGGGGCTCGCGTTACATCACCCAGCAGCAGAAACTGTGTTGCAATATGCTACGAAGGGATGCCCTACGATGACGGGTGCCAATTGGACGTGGGAGATGATCGAGGCGGCAATAGCAGTAGGACCACATGTTTCGGCCATGGAGCCTGAACCTATGGCTCAACTCCAGGAGGAGGTAGCGCAGAAGGTAGCCATTGGACAAGCACGACTAGTCAACTGGGATGATATCAAAGATAATTTGCCTCCACAACTGAAAATTTTGCGCATTGCTATGATTCCTCACAAATCTCGCAATTACGAGCTATTCTTGATCTGTCCTTTGTAATACAGTTGCTAACGGGAGGAAAGATACCTTCTGTGAACAATACTTCAGTGAAAACGGCACCACGAAATGCCATTGATCAGATGGGACAAGTACTGCAGCGCATCATCCATGCTATCGAGGAGACAGGAATTGGGACTCCCACATACAGGCTGGTATAATTTGCAGGTACCTCGCTATTTATTTCCAGCGAGAAAAGTGAGATTTGCAGGTACCTTTTTTAGTGAACACACACACAATAATAATATTGACAAGCACTGTAACCATGTTGATACTACCCTAATGATGGCGTCAGTACCTGCACGGAGGTACCTGCAAATCTCTGAAGATACCCACCATGGGATCCGCTCGCTACCATAGGCATCAAACCCTATGGTAATCAACCACCGCCACCACCGCCACTGCTCTCCATTTGCCCATTCCGGTAGGGAGGCAACAATTCCCATCAAATTCGGCCGCATAGGGCCCGAGAACCATCACAACAACCTCAAAAACCAATGGTTGCATCCACTTCACTGCCACGGCTGCACCGCGGCTCCGCCCGGCGGCTACGGCGGCTCTTCCGTCGGCGGCAGCGCCTCCTCGCTGCTGTTTGATGCTGTTGACGGCAACAGCAACACCAGGTACTCCTCTCAAACGCTTGTCGATGTCAACAGCCTCGAGGGCAGCGCCCATCATCCGTTCTGAACTGCATCGTTGCCGCTCGTGCACCACGGCTTCGTCCGAGAACGGAAACTGCTCCTGCGCCATCTAGTGACTGCCTCACTCTCGGGGAGAGAGAAAAAGCACTATATCCCCAGCATTCCTTACCGTTTTTGTTGGCAACGGAATTATCTTCTCCGTCTTCTTGCTGGAGGTTGTCTTGGTACCGGGGGTGCCAATACTTCGCAAGATCCCTTGGGTAGCTTCTTTTAGTTGATTCGGGGGGGAGACTTCTGTTGGAATAATGCCTGCTCCGGAGTGGGCTTCCGAGCTCG
>JALLOX010004426.1:0-11544 GCA_036939695.1 Thalassiosira ordinaria
TGGTACAGCATTTGACGATAACACTTTCTTCATTGACTATGCTGCAAGGACTCCTCCAAAATTTATCTACACTGGCTGGCGACTTCTTTACTCTGCCACAATCATGTCAGAAGACGACGCAACCGCTGCCGCTAGGGAGATTGTAGTCAGCCGCGACTACATCGAATGCGACGCTCGTGGAAAGATCTCGCCTCAAAAACGCTGTGCTCAGTGCGGCATATTTTATTACTGCAGTAAAGAATGCCAGGTGCTGCACTGGAAACAATGGCACAAATCACAGTGCAAAACATTGAAAAAGAAGAAGGATGAGTGGATTTCTCGGAGCAGCATAGCTTTACCAGGATCGACACTATCGGAAGTTATGGATGGACCGTGTGTAATTTGTCTTGAGGATAAGGTCACAAACCCGAGAACGTTGGATTGTGGCCATGTCTTTTGCTTTACTTGCATATATTTGACTATCACGCAGCCAATGAGGATAAAGCATCGTGTCCGTCTTGCCGGGGGGGGATGCCAGAGAATGTATTGTACAATGCTCTCGATCGAGCTTTGCTGTACAAACATCGAGCACATATCTGTGCAAAAGGATCTCAGGAGAGGATGAAGTTTTTCGAACTATCATTAGCAGAACATGATGCGTCTGTTTTGATGACTGGATTCTCGGTCACCAATCCTCACCCGCTATACGTGAAAGCAATGCTATTGGAAGCAGGAGATGATCCTTTGGCAACAGTGAATGCATGCAGTGAGGCATTATCCGCAAACGAAAAAGAGCCCCAGCTAGGTTTCATCAAAATAATTCAAATCAAACTCTGGCAGGCTGAGGCGTATCTTGCGATGGAAGAATGGGCAATTGCAGACAGACTATATGACAATCTATGTCCTAACGATGATATAGCAGATGCACCACTCAAGTTGCAAATTGGCAAGTGCCGAGCACAGTACGAATTGGGTCACTATGATAATTCTATTTTGATCGGTTATATGGCGATAAATCTATGCCGGCATTACCCTGGAGTTCACAAGTATGTGGCACTTGCTCAAAAGGCAAAGGGTGATATCGATGGAGCTGAGAGAACCATGTCAAGAGCAGTTTTGTATGAACAGCCTGGGAACCTTCACAATATGCAAGAGAATAAGCAAATTCTGCAAGATTTGCTCAATCTATGATTCATTGTTTGATTCATTGTTGACAATTTACACGCTGGGTGATCCATACATGTGTGTTTTTGCAGAAAATACTCATGCCTATTTCTCAGCTGATTGTTCATCATCTCACAGCCACATATCCATAGAAAAATTCTTTAGTAATGCACATTTACTTTAAACAAGGGGACATGCACAGAAAGGAAAATTGTAGAAGTATCCGATCTGTCCATAGCTGCAAGATGTTGCACCTTTCTATTCATCCTCATTGTGGTGTTATTCTTCACAAGATTTTATCAACATGACCTGTCGCATTGACAGGCACTTCGACCGCATTCAATTCAGTCTTCAAGTACCATGCCAATTCCCTAGCAGAGGGCCGCAACTCTGCATCATTTCTATAACAGCGATCCATAGCACTAAGCACTGCCTTTATACTAGGGTCCGTAGAGTTGCGCACTTCCGGTGGCACCTTTGGCTTTGCTCCTCTCAGCTTTGCTCGAGCAATTTTGGCTTTGAGATCGGGGGTGATCTTTTTGGCCATTTTGTAATCATACTATCCCGGCATCAGATGAGTGGCAATAGATTAGTCAAGAATGAGGTTGTGACAACATAATCATATTGACAAGGTTGCAATATTCAAGTCCAAACACATTGCAATATTCAAATCCAAGCACAATATTTCATACCTTCCAGGGACTGTTTCCAACAGCAATTTTATAGAGTATATTTCCCAAGGCATATATATCAATCTTCTCATTCAAGTATCCAGTTGAAAGCTCGTCTTCCCGTTCTTGCTGTTCCGGGGACATCCACTGAAATACATCAATTGAAGGAATGATTAGTGTTTTGGAACGCCAAATTAGTGAAAATTGGAATATTTGAGCACACAAACTGATACCATACAACTTTTGTTGAAGCAACTCACTTGAGGATTTGCAAAGCGGCCATGAAAACGGCATGGCTCGCCTGTTTTAGCATCTTTCTTCCGAAATACAGCAATGTTGAAATCATTTAGTATGGGTGTTTCTACACCCTGACGATACCCCAACAGAACATTGTCCATGTTTATATCATTGTGAATCAGTGATGGTATCACTGGATTGATGTCAGTTGTTGTATCATTGATGCTCATACGAACAATATTATCATCAAATTTGCTGCTGCTAACTGGTGAGTCCACCCCATGAATATCAGCAACACCCTGCGTTACCCAAGCAGCCATGCGCAATTTGTTTATAGGGTCTAGTTTGGGTAGCAGTCCCTTTAAATCACCACCAGCATATTCCTGAAATGATGATGAGCCACAAAATCCAAAAATGTTGATTGTGAATTTGCTTTGAGTTAAGACATCCAGCGATATGGCATCGACTCGACTGAGCTCAAACACCTCTTTGTTTGGGTCATGAATGTACCTGTGATCGTCGTTGAAGAAAGTGCAAACGACGTTTGTAAAAAGGCTTTTGTTATTGCAAGGCTTACACAGGGCAAAATGCAAAGTACTTACTTCAGAGATTTCAGAACAGCATACTTATTCATCAATGCTTCACTATCATCATGTCCTGTGGATTGCTCTATTTTGGTAGAATCTAAAGCATATATGCCGCTACCTCCATTCTTCTCTGCTGTAACCACATCAACCTTCCAAGCATTCCTCCAATGACCCTTGCTACTCACTAATGAAAATGCATCCTCATGAAGGAGTAGAGACATATCCATCTCGTGAAGAGAGTTGCAAGTTGGCTGAGATTAGGTTTTGAAGAAGTCGCAGGACGTGATGAATGAGAAAATAAGAGAGATATTAAGTAGGTAGGGCTCTGATACAACTTCAGAAGAAGTTGGAAGCCACAAAGTACTTACATGAACAGTCTTTTGCCATTCCGACATGGGAACACATTGTTCATCATTGTCCCAGACTACTGTCTGGCTTCTCCTATCTTCGTCTTCCGATGCTTCATCGTCAGCATCATCACTATTTTCGCCCACAAGCCAATCTTTCAGCTTGGTACCTTCATTTTTGCTAGATACGTCAAGACTGCTTCCATCCAATAGAATCAATTGCTTAAACTTGATTGATTCTGTTGACTTTGGCAATGACAAACTCCATGGAGCTGACTCTATTGCTTGTCTCATGGGATGTGGCCGGAAGGAGAGATGTCGTGGTCTAGTTCTATCACTCTTTTCTCTCTTTTCCTTAGGCTTATTATCCTCTCTAATCTTTGTTGCTGGTTGATCCATTCTCATGTTAGACTCTACCAAGAGAGCAGATGTGGTGGTGCCATTTTGGCTTTGCTGATGATTGTTGTGTTGACCATCTCGCCGTCTATCATGACTTCTTGTTGCTTTGTCGGCCCTAGGACTGACTTGTTCCACCTTTGAAAGTCTACCTCTCCCCTGAGAATCTTGTGAATATACTTGCTCAGTTATATTAGGATCAGTCTTGCTTTGTCGATATTCACGTTTTCTATCTCGAGGTTCCCCTCTCTTATGGAGTGGAGCATTAAGTCTGGTTCTTGGCTGTCCATCCTTCCTTCTTTTTCTCGATCTATCCAAAAGCTTTCTGTCAGAGGAGGAAGCAATGGTCTTGCCAATGTGATCCTTTGCTCTTGATAAGACAATCTCCTTTATATGATCATCCCTGCCTGTCTTCCCTGTTCGTCCCCCCATGCCACTGGTTCCCCGCTGCCGTCTCTTATTCGACTTTCCATCTCGAAACATTCTTCTTCTCAACGTCTCATCCTGATACCGTATCGGACTCCACGCCGCATCTCTTCTCATAGTATCCAGCATACCAGCATTATCCCCTCCTCCTCCCATCATGCCATAATAAATTGCCTGATCACGAGATGTGGACGTATTGCCATTCCAAAAGAATATATTCGTAACCATGGAAAAGATGGATAGGATAGCCAACATGGATACGATAGATTTCATCTTTCGTTTTCTTCTTGATCGGGGTGAGAGAGGGGGTGAACCCTGAGGATAAGGAGAAGGTGGACGTGGTGGGGCAAGATGGGGTACGCAGCTTGGTTGGTGCATGTTTGCTGTATGATGGCGCGCCTCCAATACCATTAGGTAGATGGACGTTCAATATATCAGCAGTTCTTGCTTTGGACACTGCTAACGCCGCTCCTTTGGATCACCTGTAGAGGATTAGTTGGATTCAATGCTGGTGTTGGGCCAGCAAACACCGAAGTGAATATCGGAATCGGGTCGCAAGACGAGTGCATGCAATCATTGACGGAGCATTGCACGAAGACCCAGATAGTTTGCCCCTTGCTTTGGTGAATCTGTGCACCTATCGTATCCATTGGACGGCGCAGCGCTCCGGCTCACCGATATCATTGCCCTGATTGCCCCTTCTCTTGGATTGATATCATTGTCATTGCTGCCCGTTGTTGTTGTTGTTTTAGTTGTTGTGCGGAGGATGAACTGTAGGCTTATGTAGATAGTGGGGAGATTTTTTCAATTTGGTGGGACCCCCCGCCAAGAATCCCCACCACATTTGGTGGGGATACTAGTNGTGCTGGATGTGTGCACAGAAGATTGCGCAAATGTTGGAAATGTTATCTTGGATGAAATGAGAGACCAGATCACTACTGCAGTCGACAGCGAGAGCTTTACTGCAACTCTTCAGCAAGTATCAACAGATAATGGTGTTGAATCCCTACAAAATGTATCTGTTGTGGCTGTTGATGGCAATTTCGATTTATCCACAACACTGGAATCGCACGTCAACGTTGCACTATCTAGCGAGATCATTCTTGGCGGTTTGGACATGGCTCGTTTTGGAGATGACGTTGTATCTGCACTTCACACTGCTTTGGAGAGAGCCCTCCAGAATGTAGGCTGCATTGTCATCGCCACTGAGAGTTGCTCTGCTACTATTGTGAGCCACAGTAACCAGCCACCGACAGTATTTGTGTATGATGTGAATATTCAGGTTGACTGTGCATCATCTGACTGTGCAGATATTGACCAAGTTGCAAACTCCTTGAATGCCGCAGTAATGGCTGCAATCGAGACTTCATCCGAAAGTGGAGACTTAATCACTGCTCTGCAGCAGCTACTGCCAAGTGCCCAGGAAGTGGAAGCTGTAGAAGTTACACTCACTGGCAATTTCAAAATGATCAACTTTGACACAGCTGACTTGAATTCATTGCAGGCTGAAGATGTGTCTGAATACTTTGAGGTTGCAATCACAAGCGTACTCGGAGGAGTGTTGGCACCTGGGTCCAAGGTGACCGTAACCTCTATTGCAAATGGCATTGTGGAATACAACATCGTGACCTATACCGCCGAAGAAGATGTCGCCTTGACTGAGGCGGCTGTGTCTCAGGGGCTCTCTGATGGCAAGGCTTCAATAACTGCTGCAGTTGTGGCTGCTGCAGATGCATCATCTGATGAGACGATCAAAATTACCTTGAACACCATGGGTATTGAATCTTCCAATCCCAATGCGCCCACAACGGATATCACATCCAAAGTAACCTCAAATGGAGAGTTTGTTGTTGAAGGCTTTGATCCATCTGCTCTGGAAGCTCTCGGAAGCTCTCCAGCAGAGCTGGAGGTGGCTGAGGCTTACTTCAAGAACGCTATAGAAATGGAGCTTACGTCGCAGGATCTTTTGCCACCAGGGGCTGGGGTTGAAATCACCCTTTCTACAGATGGGACAGTGGAGTATGAAATACACCTTTATGGTGATTCTGCATCAGACTCGGCAACAGCTCTTGGTCTAATCGACTCAGCTTTGTCCAATGACTCCACTCTTGCTTCCATTTCCAATATAATCACAAATGATTCAATGAGTTCAACAGGTACTTTGTCCTTACTCTTGAAATCAGTGAATATTGCTGAAAATACGCAGCTCAGCACCACGGGCATACCCACAATATCTATTGCTGACGTCTCCCAGATTCTTGACAATGTAATTGTGACATCAGACTCTTCTTCTTCTGTTTGGATCACCAGCGCCTCTGCGTCAAGTGGATTTTTCCCTGATTTTGGGGGCAAGTCACTGACTTGTAAGAACGGCATAGCTCCTGGATATATGCAAGGAGATGACAGTTTTCTACATGAGAGTCTTGCAGAGTGTTGCGAAACACATTTCACAAAATTCTACCACTTGTGCGCTGGAAGCACTGTTGGTTTCTATCCCAATTGGTCTGGAAGTAATGGAATCAAATGTAGCAACAATAACGAAACAATACCAATATACATGAAGCAGGCAAGTGGTACATATCAGCACGATACTATCGAGGAGTGTTGCGAAAACTATTTTAAGGTAAGTTCTCGATGCATCAACACTCTTACTCTTGTATCTTATTTGACTAACACTCAACATTCTAACATGATCTCTTTGGTACTGCCATAGTGGGACATGGACGATTGCATTGTTAAATCTGGGGGGAAATTGGCCAACGTAGCTCAAAACGAATGGTACGTCAATTATGAAAAGAAAACTTGCCAACAGAACTGCCTTGAAGACACGGGCGAGACCCAATACGGAGTATCTGGGGTGAGTAAATTTTATTATTATAGAGCTCGTAGCAAAGTTAAAAACAGCTTGCCTCACTAATATGGTCCCGACTGATGCACTATTTTCAAAGCTTAACTGTGGCGGTATAGCCCCAATGTGGGAAAGACTCTATCCCACTGTTCAGGATTGTTGCAGAAACAATCTCGAGTATCTTTCTTTGTCAGTTTGTGTGGCTGAATCAAAACCTCCACCGTCATTTGCAAGAGGCACAACGAGGTGGTATGTAAGCTACACTGGGGAGAAATGTGTCCAAGGTAAGTTCATTGTCATTCCACAAAACACATTATCCAAACCTTGCTAATGATCAATTCCATCCATCACTCTTATAAGACTGCTCCAACGAGGAAAATAAGATTGCAGGGATTATTTCATGTGGAGGAATTGTGCGTGACGCCAGTGTAATACTATTCGACTCACCTGCTATTTGCTGTGAAGAAACTATGCCATGGATACCCACTGACGCTTGTGTAAGCGAATCAATTGATGACAAATCAGGTTGGCTCCAAGATTTCATCGCGGATCTAACGGATTGAGCCTACACCTTGTACAGATTAGTAATATTGATATTTAACTAGTAACCCTGTTTGCAATGTTTATATCTCACCTTCGTAGCAACGATGCCAACATCGATTGCATTTTTGTGTCAGTGCGCCTCTTTGCACAAATGAGTCAGCAGTGCAGCAGGGTTATGGTATGTATGCATATGATACTCTATGGCGAGTTAGAAGATACTAACTTGGACATGACTAGGTCAATGCAACTATATTGACTCCTAATCGCCATTCACATACTCGTGCACAGATAGACAATAGCACCAAACCCCTACATTCCTTCTAATATTGAATTGCATGTGTTTGCAGTATGGGACATTGGGAAGCATAGATAAATGTTGTTACAGATCCAATGATAACGGTGGAGGCAGTGATAAACATCCCACTGTTCTTGAGCGACTTTCTCTGAATTAGCATTCAAATCATCTCGTGTCAATCCAACACTCTTGAGAAATTCATCAACAACCTGGGTTTCGTCCGTCCTCAAGTAAGCTGCCTCATAACAGGAAGCTTCCAACTTCCTGAGGAATGATATGTCATCATTGTTGTCTGAATCGTAACCAAAGTTCATTGCAAGGGTATTATTTACTCTATGATGTTCGAAGTTTTTGTCGTTTCCTTCTCATGTGGGGTAGACATGCATTATATTTAACAAGCACGACGCTGCTGCTTTTTTGTTTCCCCACATATCTCCATTTCAATACCCTGGTCGCGCCATTGATCTCGGATTGCGATACCATGATAGTATCCTGAATCTCGTTCTTTTTCATCTTTGATCCATATTTGCCTCTACTTGTGCTCCCAAACAGAAAGAAAACAAACCAGCAGATGGAGAACACAGTAGGTCTGCATCAAGTTAATGTCATGTTCATTGTTGGACTGACTGCCATGCCAATGATGGGACTGGCCTGGACAAGTAAGACATGCCATGTAAATTGCTCCATCATCATCAAGTTGAGATCCCATGGTGAACACCGCCCTAAAACGGTCTGTCTCTCCATTTGTTAGCTCCAACTTGATAAGAAAAGCAAACTCTTTCCCTTTTTACACGCAGACGCTTCTTGGACGATTGAAGTACAAACTTCCTTATTCCACTTGTTTCTACAAAGTCATCACTGTGGGGAAACCATCAGTGTGCCATAGACCTTTGCCATGCCATCACGCACAAGAACTCTACCACCATCACTCCTCTCACTATCGGTAGTTCATATAGCTGGCATTACGGCATACAAATATAGACTGGAAGATGGTGCCAAAGCAGTGTAAAAAATGGTTCAATACCACAATACTCATTATCTTGCGATACAACACATGACAGTCACAATAATGAAGAGGGTGGCGATAGAAAAACGAACCTATGGTACGTAACTCTTCTTAGACTCAATGTCATTTTATCTTGACACAAAGTACAACATCTTGGCTTTTATGCCAGTTGGAGAAACTATTTATGCTCAGGAATGTGATGTTTGTTGATATGCCAATTTGAAATCGGCATGCTGCTGTGGTTCCATGACGCTGTCGATGAGATACATGTTGAGGTAGCCTACTTTGAGGTCCTTATTCTATAAGGTACCTAAGAGTAGTACTACCTGGGAATGATATTATCCCTTGTGTCCTAATGTCCTGGGATTGTCCATCTCTGCGATGGAATCACTATGAGTAATCGCTCGGAGATGGGACAGAACGGACACAGACCATTCTGGGATTGAATGGTCACATTTTGATCAGAGAATAATTGTTTGCTAGTTATTGTTAGAAAGCTAGACGATAGATAATTCACATCATAAAATTTGTTTTGCATAAACAGAAAGTACTTTCACCTACGACGTCTACGCCAAATACTCTACAAATAGATTGATCACCTATTTTATCCTATTTGACTTCGAACTGTCTACGATTACTTTATTACGCGATATCAGAGCACCGCGAGAATACAAACCCGGGCAAAAAGAAGTTAGTGGGACTTGAAAGCTGCCTCCTGCCAACAATACAATTGTTTATCAAATGCTCACCTATCTTCCTCGGCTGTCTGTAGGCTGCTGAGTACTTAAACAATGCAAAATCATTGGCTCTGATTTGACCTTGGTCTTGTTTGAAATAAACAGTGTATAATTGAGAATGGCTTTATGCAACCAACATTGAGAAAAAGTATTCAATATCAGTCAAGACTAAAAAATGCTCAGGTTCTTGTTGACTTACTTTGATGGCACTTCCAACGAAGGGAGCAATGATCGAGTACAGCATACCAGAATCATTGCCTCTGGCAAAAATATATTCTGTGCCATCAGTGATAGTGATTATATTTGTACAACAGTACTAGATACCTTACCAATAAGCTACACTGTATCCTCCATTATAAAACACGATGATATGTGAAGCAACAGAGCGGGCTGTGGACCGTTGCATCAAAATTTCTCCAAGGATAAAACCAGAGCGGTACTACATTTGTACAATTGTACTACCTCATCAATAAGCTACATTGTATCTTTAATAAAACAGGATGATACGTGAAGTAACAGAGCAAGCTGTGGACCATTGTATCGAATTTTCTACAAGGATAAAACAAGAGCGGAACTATATTTGTACAATCGTACTACCTCATCAGTAAGCTACATTGTATCCTTAATAAAACAGTATGATACGTGAAGCAACATAGCAAGCTGTGGACCGTTGTATCAAAATTTCTACAAAGATAAAAAACCAGAGCGGTAGACTACAGAGATTTAGGTACTTCAATTCTCTGGCTCTCCAGCCCATCATCATCATGATTCATCATGATGAAACAAATGCAAGCCAAGATGGAGCATACCAAAGTTTTGCCACTTAATCAATGGTAGTGATGCATTGCATACGAGCTTCCTATTTTTTAATCTCAGTCAAGTTGAGTCCTGGTAGAACACACATGTGTACTGCATTCCTCATACTCTTATGTTCGTTCTTTCTACTAATAATTGTATACTGCCTGTTTTACTTTCTCAAATTTAGGACATCAGAGCATGCTACATGATAAGACTAACTCCATTTTTGTCAATGCTCCGGATGATTGTACTCATTCCAAACAGCTCTAACACCGTTGATTTGTGACTATGGCAGTGCAACAACAAGTAGTATACTCTTGGCAACAATGGAAGCTCTTCCTCCATCGCCATCTAGTGATGGCAAGGCAAATAATGGAAGTGTATTGAACAATGAGACTCAAAGTATAGATGTGCGCATCCAATTTGGCTCCATCTGGTTCTAACATCTGCGGGCCCACAAACACCGCAACTCCACCGTCATTTAAATTACATTGTCATCCTTCGACTGGCAACAATGAAACCACCATTGAAATCGCAATGAAAGACCACACAACAAATATAAAATAGAACCACAGCTCAGGCAAAGCCGTGGTAAAAAGAACAATCTACTTCTCATCCAGCAGCAAGCTGCCTTCTTTGTTAGAATGGTGACAAGCAATCAACAGCTCATCTGGTGCTGACGCACCTGCTTCGCAGATGCAGATGCAGTGATAAACAAAGCTCCCTTGGTTGGTCCGCTGATGCACTTCTTTTTGTTGGTGATGCAATTGATGCTTTCTCAGGTGTTCATAGGTGATATGATGCGCTGAAGTTTGTACTTTTTAGTTCGGTGGGTGTTGAGACTGGTTGGTACGAAGATGTATAATGTCAAGGAGGCAAAGGTTGAGACATGAGGAGGCGATAGCCGACAATGGCAAGTAAGGTACCAACGAGCTGACCGAATGGAGAGGAGTACTAATAAGATGAAGGAGGAGGAGGCGACAGCCTCCGGCAACGGGCCTTTGAAGCCAGTGCGTAGTTCATGCGCCGCATTCTCCACCGAGTGGTGTAGACTGCCAGGCTGCTGCGGCACTTTTGTTCAAGCCAATGAATAAAATTGGCATCACAACCAATCGTTTCTAACCTCCCTGAACATCCTGTGAGATTGAACAGGATACCAGAGCTATGTCGCAAAATTGAGTTCAAGTAAGGATACAGACAAGCGCCAATCCGATTATTTGATGACAGTGATTACAGCTGGTGGTGGATTGTTTTGACTCAGTGATATTGTCGTGTGGATTTCAAACAATCAGCGCTTGGATCCGCAGTTAAGATAAATCACAATCGTTCAGCAGAGGGCAAAGGGCAAAGACAATGGTGAGGCAGGAGTATCATATGTAGTATTGAAGATGATGTTGCAGTACAAAAAAATGTGACAATATTTCTCACTGAATGTGATGGAACTGCATGCTCGAGCAATTGCCAACAAGATGGAATCACTTTCAAATCAGCCAACCCACTAAGCCAACTC